>CAUYQU010085393.1:0-22140 GCA_963574635.1 Cheracebus regulus
TGGACGCCTCCTTCCCTGGCTGGCTAAACAGCAGGTGCTTTCATAGCACTGGCGCTGCGCACAGCCGAGGCGCCCTCCAGCAGCCCTTCTGCGGGCGTGACAGAGGGCTTAGGGCACCTTGCCTTAGTGTCACTTTATTCATGATGTCACCTCAGTTCCATGCTTCATAACCCGATAATCGTTAGTAAAATTAAAGGTTATATTGAGTATATATCTTTATGATTAGAAGTAACTGTAAGATTATATATGATTATATAAAGGAATAGCTATGTACCTACATTTCTAATTCTTTTCTAAATCAATATTTGTACGGGAACAGGCTGAGGCTTCAGACCCTTGCCACAGCCCTTGTGGGATTTCCCCGCCACAACCCCTGAGGAGCAAACCTGGAGTAGATGCCGTTCCCATCAGGGAGAAGTCTGAAGTTGTCAGTGGAGCAGAAAATGACTGCTCAAGAGCACCTTTAGACCACGGCAGTGGCACCGGTGGAAGGCCTGGGTCCCTGAGAGGGATGGGCACTGTCTGGGGCCCGGATCCCACACTGCTCTGCTTCTAGGCCTCTGACCACTCGGGGAAAATGGTCACTCCCCTCCCAGGAACCTCAGGCAACAGCAGCGCCCGCTTACGTGGGGAGGAGGAGCAAGGCACTGGGAAGACCCGGCCTGACTCCAGGCACCACGGCTGAAGCGAGGCTGGACTGGATGGCAGAGAAGCAGGCAAAAGCTGGCCCCCGCACAGCATTCCCCCATGATGGGGCTGGACTGAACCTCAGCCCAGGCTGGACGGTTGCAGAGGCAGCGGTGAGCTTGCAGGTAACCACAGCAACAGGACCACCAGCTACACTCCCAACAGGTGGACACAATCCTGCAGTCACAGCGGGACCGAGAGGCACACGCCCGTCTACAGACGCAGGTCCAGGGCTCATCTCAGTGGTGTAAACACGTCTGCTCTTTTTTAATGTGGTAAAAAAAGTGATTCACAGTTACCATTTTAGCCATTTTAAGTGTGCAGTTCATTACTGCTAAGGATATTCATATACTCACTGTTAAGTGTATTCATATGGCTGTAAAACAGGTCTCTAGAATGTATTTTTATCTTGCAAAACTGAAACTCTGCACCCATTAAACAGTAACTGCCGCCCCCCCACCCCGCCCCTCGTAACCGCTACTCCACTCCCCGTCACTGTGACTGCCTGTTCTAGAGCTTTCCTCTAAGTGGCACCACGCAGCAGTTGTCCTGGTGTGATTGGCTTGTTTCACTTAGTACCAACCCTCCAGGTCCATTCATGGGCAGCAGCAGGTGTCAGAACTCCCTTCTTTTTTTGAGGCTGGATATTGTCCCACTGCACAGACACGTTTTTAACAACTCACCATTCGTGGACACTTGGTGGCTCCCACCACTGGCTCCTGTGAATCACACGGTTGTGAACATGCGGTACCAATATCTCTTTAGGTCCCTGCTTTCCATTCTCTTGAATATGCACCCCGAGGTGAACTGCTGGGTCATACAGAAGTTCCACTTCTACATTTTAGGAAACTCCACACTATTTTCCATCATAACATGGGGGTTCTGACAGGCACTGAGTATGTCTCTTCAACTGGGTCTCCATGAACTGCGGGAATAAAACAAGCAGGAGATGGACTCAGGGTCCTGCTCGAACTGGGTCCGTTCCTTAGAATTTCTATTTATCCCCAAGAACCATCATGTTTATCTTCATTGAAAGAACTGCTGTTAATAAATTCTATCAGATTTTTGCTTTATAAAATGTCTTGATTTTACATTTTGAGGGACAATATTGCTCCATGGAGAATTCTGGATTGACAGTACTTTTCTTTCAGCACTTGAAAGATCTCATCCCATTGTCTTATTCTTGTATTGTTTCTGAAGAGAAGTCAGCAGTTAATCTTATCTTTTCTTTGCCCTATAACTACTTTTTAAATGTTTAGTTTTCAGAAATGTATCCATACATTTATCTGACATATTGTAGTCATTTAATTTGTGCTTGCACTACTCAGGGATTGTTGGATGTGCTTATTCAATTTGTCAATTTGTATTTTGATATCTTTCACCAAATTTGGGGCATTTTGACCATTAATTTTTCAAAGTTTATCTTCTTTCATTCCTGCTATTCTTTATTTTGGTGCTTGGTATTATTTCATACCCCCTGTGATTGCTTGTTTTTCTCTCTTTATTTCTGTATGTTCTCATTTTAAAAAGCCTTATATTAACTTCCTCATTGTCAGATTGAAATATAATTATCTCCTGGTGCTTTGAGACCCCAGAAATCTATACTCACTTTCCATTTCTCAAGAGGGTCTCTGCTAGTGAAGTGGCATCCTTGTCTGGGGAAATACCTGAGGTTCCTTCTCCCACAGCCACAAAAAACTAGGACATGGACACACACCAAACGGAGGTTGAGAGAGGAGGAAGTTCAATAGGCAAAGAAAGTGAAAAGCTCTCTCTGCTGCAGAGAGAGGGGTCCTGGAGAAAATAGATTTCTAGATCCGTGGTGAAATGCAAGATGTTTTATAGACAAGCTTGAGAAGGCAGCATCTGATTTACAAAGGACATGAAAGATTGGTCAGATCAGGACCAGGTGTGCCATTTGCATAGCACGTGAAGAAGCTGGCCACCCGCCCCTCATCTTTTAGCATGCAGATGGGTTCTCCTTCTGGCTGGTGCCTTGTTGCCTGCTTTTAACTGTACACATGGTGGCAAAGAAAAGGGAAGAGGGAGCCTCTGTGCCGAACGTGCCTAGCTTCCCGGTGGCCCTTTTCCACTGGCACGGCTGCCAGCATCCCCCATGCAAGCTTCCAGCTGGCCATTCAATGTCTGCAGCTCGACCTCACAGGCTGCTCTTTGTTAGAAAAGCAATGATTGGGAGGCTACTTTTTATTGAAAGGGAAGCCTTGCTGGGGGATGCTTTACCCTCATTATCTGCCTGAATGATTTCTTTTTAGCTCCTGTAATACTAGGTCATACAAAGTCCTGCTTCTGGCATGTTCAGCTTGGCATCCAGCCAAACATTCAAAAGGTCAATTCAGATCCTCACTCCCTCTCTCCAGAGCCCGTCTGAACTACTGCTGGAGCCTCCTACGTGGTCTCTCTCCTCCTTGCTCCGGGGCCGTGATTCCCCCCAGATTAGTCCCTAGAAAGCTTAAGTCAGAACATAAGCCACCAGTCAGTTCCACCCTCCAGTGGTTCCTCGTCTTCTCAGGATGGAAGCAGAACAGCCCACAGGGTCTACAGCCCCCGCGGTGCGGCCCCACTAGGGGGGTCTCTGTGCCTCATCCCATATCACCTCCAAGCCTTTGCACACGGCTTGCCTCTGCTGGAAACACTCTTCCACCAGGCGGGTGAGGGCCCAGTCTCGTCTCCTTCAGGATGTCCCCAGGCCAGCTGACATCCTCTCCATGGGGCCATCCCTGATGCCTGTTCAGTCTCAGCCCGAATTGCCCAGGCCTCTCCGCTTCCTCTCCCGGCTTCAGGTCTGTGCAGAGCGCATTCTCCTCGTGCACTGCCTCACTCCTCCTCCTGCTCAGCGTTTAGGACCCAGCAGGACAGAGAGTTTTGTTCCTTCTGTCTCTGATTCATTTGTAGCATCTAGGGAGTCTGCTTTTCTTAATTTAGTTGACTTATGTTCTGAAGAGGCATTAATTGGTATATGTTTTTAAAAAATTTGTATTTAGAACCAGAAACAGGCGTGTGCTAGAATCTTGCTTAACTTAGCCAATCATCATATTGTCTATCATATGCTACTAAATTCCTGTCAAATGAATGATATAGTTTTAATATTAATATGTTTTATATTGCTTAAAAAGTTTTAACTATTAAATAGAATAATGTCTACGAAAATGTGTAACACAGGCCAGGTGCCGTGGTTCACACCTGTAATCTCAGCACTTTAGGAGGCCAAGACAGGCGGATTATAAGGTCAGGAGATGGAGACCAGCCTGGCCAACATGGTGAAACACTGTCTCTACTAAAAATACAAAGATTTGCCAGGCGTGGTGGTGCACACCTATAATCCCAACTACTTGAGAGGCTAATGCAAGAGAATTGTTTGAACCTGGGAGGTGGAGTTTACAGGGATCTAAGATCGTGCCACTGCACTCCAGCCTGGGTGACACAGTGAGATTTGGGCTCAAAAAAAAAAAAAAAAGAAAAAGAAAAAGAAAATGTGTAACACAAAGTCAACATAGAATAAGTGCTGGTTTCTTTGACTGTTTTTGTTAGAAATTAATTTTTCATTTATTCACAAAACTTTTGGATAGATTTTATCCAAAATTTATCCACAAAAGATACATTTTTCATTGATCCTTTCCAGTTCCTGATACAGATCTAAATAGTACAGACACTTTTTTAAATAAGGTAGATCCACGTAGATGGTCAATTTAGAATAGAAATAAATTAAGATTATTAATTTTAATATCTTGTTGATGTTTAAATTAGTAAAACATAAAATGTTTTCCTGTTTAGAGCTCATGCAAGATTCCCTGCCACTGTAGTCAAAAGTGTACTGTGGACAACAGAACCTACATATTCTTGCCACTTGTGGAGAGAACTGTGCATATAATACTAGTTTTGGGGTCTATCTTTGAACAAACGTAACTGAAAGAAGCAAAACTGAAGGGTTTATTTATTTTTAGCATTTGGCATTAAAACCCTGCCATTTCCAGTGAGACCACACACTGCATTGTTGACTCAGGTTGGCATAGGTCAGTGATGACTGTGGAAGTTATTAGGTGAAGTCAGCTGTGCACACAGACATCCTGATGAGAAGCCAGGCACCTGAGAAATTGCCATGGGGTCTGCTAGAGGGTCACGCCTGGAGAGAATCTTGGATTCACGATCTGTCACTTTCTATAAACACACATCTCAAACCCTGTGAACCCAAAAGGACTGCATCAAAATTATCTTAAGCAGGGAACGCATTTAATGCTTGTTGATATGATATCTAAAAATAGCCAGAAGCCAGTTCGAAAAGTACTACCCACCCCACTCTCCCCACCAGAGTTCTGACCTCATTCACAGAATATTTTCCCTATTAGATTCCTGTCACTTCATATAAGACCAGAACATTCACAGGGATGGGAATGTAAACTGAAAACACTGAATTTCCTGGGTCTGTGCAGCCAGGCTCTTCCGCCTGGGGGGCAACCAGCAGCCTAATGGAAGGTCCTAGGGGTGCTTTTCCAGGTGGGCTCAGCACATCCCAGTGCCTTACTCTTCCTTCCAGGGTCTGAGGGCTCACAGGAGGCAGAGCACGTCTGCTTGCTGACAACACAGTGGCTTTAGAGCATGAGTTGTGTGACATCGGATCCAGACTACTTTGGAAAACAGCCAGAATGGCAATGATTTTCCACAGGGAGACACACAAGGCCATGTACTGAGACAGCCAGTCAAACTCGGGTGCCCAGGACAGTGCTGAACCAAAGGTGAACAGGGCCACATCTTTACCATCCCCACATGTTCTCAGCCTGAGCACGTTCCGAGCACGTTCTGAGCCTGTGTTCACAAACATGTTCTGAGACTGGGTTAATGAGCACATTCTGAGCCTGAGCACATTCTGAGCATGTTCTAAGCCTGGTGAGGGTTCCTGGACATTGAGGATGAGCAGGCCACATCGCAAGCTGACAGAAGCTGACACCCAACCCCAGCCTCCCACCCTGCCCTCTGACTCCGGGGCAGGGCTGAAGGTCTCCTCTACTGACCCTCACACCTCACACTGGCCCAGGGAGAGGGATTGAGAAAGAGGAGGCACTTTCCAGACACAATTGCAGGTAAACCCTCTCTAGGGGCAGGCCTGGGCCACTACGTCAGGCACCAGCTTGGCAAATTGGTCAGACAGTTTCACAAGAGACAGCACTAAAAATCCACCCAACAGGGGCTTTGAGCCAGTGAGGGCAAGCATTCCACTGAGTCTGGTGACCGCCAGACCTGCTCCAGGGGCCTCGCGTGCTGTGTTAACAGACAGCTGTGGGAGCTCCCAGTCGCCATCTGCAGAGATGAAGGCAGACACAGGCCTGCAGGCTCCCGCTCTGTGGGGCCAGGGAGACCCCAGCAGCTTCTCCAAGCACGGCAGAATGGAGAAATCCCCTCCTAGGCAGCACATCCAGGTCCCATGGGCTGGGCCAGTTTCTCTAGAGGGTCAGTGACAAACCTGTTATTACAAAGGCTCACACTGAGTTAATTAAGGAAAGAAATGGAGAAACCTCATAGACGGCAGAGCCTATTAAAAGCCAGTAAGAATCACTTTTACAACTTTTCAGATTATTGAAATAAAGGTATCAAGAAAATATCATAGAGAATCTTCGGTCCCCTAAGAAAACATGCTTTAGTTCTCAAGTGTCCAAAGACCTCATTTGAAAAGTAAGTTTCCATGCAACCTTGTCAACTCGGAATGTCTCACATCACAAAAACCCTTCCAGCTCCAATGGCTACATTTGCTCAAGGGAATCTTCCAAAAGCACGTGCGTGCCCAGGTGGCAGGTGGACACCATGCTATGCCAGGTCCCAGGCAGACATCGGAGCCCAGGGTGTGGTCTCACCTCACAGATGAATCCGGATTGGGCAGGGCCTGTGAAGTTCTGTGGTGGGGACGCCCTGAGCATCCTGACCTCCTTTATGATGTACTGGAGCAGAGATCAGCTGGTGACCAGATTTCAGCTTGTCTTTGAGAGGTCTTAATTTCCCTTCATTCTAGAGAGAGATTTTTGTTGAGCAGATTTGTAGGTTGGCAGGTTTTGGCTTTTCCTGATGGTATTTTGAAGATGCTGCCGTGCTGTACTTGGCTCCCACGATGTCCAGGGACCCTGCTGTTCTGGTTTCTGGGGGTGCAATGGTCCCCCCCCCCCACTGACTGCTCTTACGGTTTTCTCTTTATAACTGGACTCAGGCAATTTTATTTATTATGATGTTACTTTGTATACATTGTTTTTCCCTGAGCTTAGATTTAATTAATCCATATGCATTTGTGGGTTTTCTGTTTAATCCTGTTTGGAAATCCTTGCTGCTTATTTTTTCGGGTTTTCCTCCCTGCTCCCTACTTCCTCCTTGGGGTCTCGTCTCACACACCAGAGGGGCCTGTGCCTCTCTCAGAGCTCCCCAGGGCCCTGTTCACTGTCTTTCATTCTTCATTTTTTTCAGTATTTTCCTCTCTGTGTTTTATTTGGACTGGTTTAGTTTGCCACGTCTTTGAATTTACTAAGCTTTTCTCCTGCAGCATCTAATCGTGTATTCATTACATACAGGAGCTTTTTAACCCCAGCCATTTCAGTTTTCATGTCTTCAAGTTTGACTTGGGTTTTGAAAAATACAGTCTATCTCCCTTCTTGACACATCCATGCTATTCCCAACTTCCTGAACAAATACGACAGTTTTAACGTTTTAGGGAGACACGAGACCTCAATATGCGTAAGGTGAACACTGGTTCTGTCCGGACGACTCAACTCAGGGAGGGGAAATCCCACAAGGAGTTTCCTTGTGGACAAATCGCAAGAGGTATGCAGGCTTTTTAAAATCTTTGTAGCTATCTTATTTAGAAATAAAATGGGAGGCAGGTTCGCCTCGTGCAGTTTCCAGCTTGGCTTACTTTTGCTGAGTGGTTTTGGGGTCCCGAAATATATTTTCCATTCACACCATCGTGAAAGGCCCAGCTCAGCCCATCTCAGTGAGGGGTGGGGCTGGCCTGGAGCCACAGTTGGCAATGGGAGTGGCTTCAGCTCACCGATCCCCCAACGCCTTGCACCGTCTGGGGGCTCGCCAGGCTCAGGACCGCCCACCTGTATGGCCAGGAGCTGGGCTCAGCCACATCCTTGCAACTTCTGGACACCACCATTGGGCCACACAAACGCCTGACCACAACTCTGCATTTCCTGCCAGGGCCATGCTGTTAACTCCTGGGAGTAAATGTGCATCACTGGTGTGCAGCTACAACTTGATGGGGAGATACTGGTCACACGAACTGTATTATTTTGAAGAAATATTATATGATTAGAGATGACTCTTCACATTTAAAACTTCTTCAGAGAAATCAATTATCAGAATTCTACAGTTGAATAATTAAAGCTGAAGACTAATACTGGAATGGTGGATTTGCACTCAGACACAAAATCGTGTATCCAACAGAGGCTCAAATACTCACAAAGAACATGCTTAAGAAATAGTTTATAGTTAACAGATTCATGCATTTTGCAAATTGAATGGCTGAAGAAATTTTTATGCAAATGTAAATTGTACAATTGAAGGAGTTAATTTCTAGGGAATGTCAGGAAGCTTCTGAGGAAACTGCTTCAGATACCAAGCCTGTGATTCTGTAATGTGAAAAAATGGCCGTGGATGCAAACTCCGCAGCTTTGATGACAGGCAATTGTATGTCTGTGTTGTCTTTCACAAAGGCAGTCCTTTTCTCTTTAGAGTTCTTTAGGTTTCTTTACTTTTTATAGAGTGAGCAGAATTGTATACCAAATCCAATAACAGATACAATTTTTTAAAATGCTTTCAAGTTACGTTTTATAGCAGTTTGAGAAAAAAATAATTTATCTTTAAAACCGAACAAACAGAAAAAAAGAAAATTATGCCTCTTGTTTCCCTGCCTGAAAGTATGGGTCGGATTCTTCTGTTTATCTGTCCAAGCTCCCCGCAGAGTTCAGTTAATGGGAGTTTTAAGCACACAGGTGTGAAACAGGGCATCACTTCTGTGAAGAGCAGGCTTTGCCTCCCTGGTGGTTTCCGTGCTGTGTTCGGTGAAGAGCACCCTGCTCACCTCAGCTCCGTGGGCCTGAGTCAGTGCAAAGCCCCGCCCTGGCTTCCTTTATCCGGGAAAGAGAAAACGACTGCCTTTGCTAAGGACAACAGAGACATAAAATTGCCTGTCATTAAATCCACGGTTTCCCCATCGACGGCTATTATTTTCATATTATGTGATCACAGGCTTGGAAGGTGTCTGAAGAAGCCTCCCGAGACTCCTGAGAAGGTTCCTGACTTTCCATAGAAATGAACTTCAATTTAACAAGCCTCTGCCCCCACATATTGTCATTATAAAAAGGTATTTACATGCGAGGCATATTCACATGCAAATTTAACAACCCAATCACACCCTTTTCTTGCAGATGAAGAAAGTCCACCTTTGCCACTGTGGCTTCCCTCTCCTTTAAGAATCGCTTCACTGTCTGCCTACATCCTCCCTCACAGTCACTTTCTAGAATCATTCTGGGACAAGCCATCTCTATGGACAGAAAACTCCAGTTTGAAATCACATCAAGTGTGTTCAGTTTTCCATCCAACTACATCTAAATCTGGGAGCCCTTTCTGCTTATTTGGATGTTCATAAAACTCCCTTTTAGCTATGCCATAGCACACAAATTCAAAATGTCTTCAAATGTTTAATAATCTTGTATTGCCTTTATTTTTTTGGTTAGGTTCATGAATCCTGACAAATGTAAAATTAAAAGGCAATGGATAAATTTGAAGGAGAGTTTGGGTTCTTTGTGAGAAATGAAGGTTCTGCATTATCTGACATCTCCCTTTGATGTTCTGCCTGAGTACTTTCCTACTCGCGATAAATATAGACGCACCTATGGGAAACTGCCAGGCTCTCACATCCTGAAGATGTGTTCCCAAAGAGACGAAGCCCCATACCATCTCGGCTTGCACCCAGGCTTGGCCCACAAATGATCATAAAAAACACACGCACATGCACACATATACAGACATGTATATATGCACTACACCCCTGCACACATGCACACACAGGTCTATACATGCAGGCACACACATGTACGGGTATACACATGTGCACACACAAGCACCCCCACACACGTACACACATGTACACACACAAGCACTCCCACACACGTACACACATGTACACACATATACATATGCACTACACCCCTGCACACACAGGTATATGCACACATATGTACCGACACACAAACACTCCCACACACACATAAACACATGCACACATACACATATGCACTACACCCCTGCACACATGCACACAGTCATATACACAATGCACTTGCATATACAGACATGCACACAAGCACACACAGGTATATACACATAGGCATACATATGTACAGACAGGCACACATAGCACTTCCACACACGCACACACATGTACACACATATACACATTCACTGCACCCCTGCACACACAGGTATGCACACACATGTACAGACATGCATACACATGTACAGACATGCACGACACCCCTGCACATATGCACACACAGGTATATACACTTGGGGAGGGGTGAGGGGACAGAATGCCCAGCAGGGGTGTATGGGCTCCTGGAATGAGCTGGGGAATTGGACCCAGGAGGTCTGATCTCACAATCTGAGTTGAGCCCGCAGGACTGAAAGCAACCTGGACCCTGCCTTCTCTAACCCTAAAGACAGAAGTGCTTCCACCATGAGATCACTGCAAGGTACAAATAAAAGTCCTCTAGTGCCCATGTGATGGAGCTTGTGGATGCTCCCAGCTCATTGCTCGCCCGTGTTTTGGCGTGTCTGTGGCTTCTCAGCTTTTCTGAGCTAAACATGTGGCTTTGCAGAGACCTGACTGCCCTATCCAAAATGACCCATGCTCTCACCCACTCTGGTTCTTTTCTTGTGCATAAGATTTATTCCAATTTTAAAAAACTTTATCTTCATTGTGACTTTCTGTTTTGTTCTAGCCCTTCTAACAGGATTCATATTCAATGAACTGAGTACGGTGTTTACTTTTGTAAACAGAGTTCCTGGCCCAGAACAAGTTAACAGATATTCATCAGATGAAAGCAAGAGCCAGGCCTGATGCACCGAGCTGAAAGGAAATGCGTAAAACAAGCCAGAACAAAGTGGAAGGAGTCACTCTATCCAATTTCAAAAGTTAATCTATAGCTGCAGAAATGAGAGTTGTGCAGTACTTGTGGCAGGCAGACACTCAGGTCAACTGGGCATCTACAGGCAAAAAGAAAAAGGAGGGAAAGAAGATCGACCTAAACCCCACACCTAATACATCCATTCTGAATGGGTCAGGACTTCAACTGAAACCGGAAAACCATAAGGCCTTTCAACAACAGCACAGGAGAGAGTCTCTGGGATCTGGGTCCTGGCAGAATTCTTAGACCTGATGCCACAAGCAGGATTCCCAGGACAAGAAACTGATGAACTAAATCTCCTCAAAATTAAACATTTTGCTCTGCAAAAGCCCATATGAAGAGGATCAAAAGACAAGATACAGATCAGCAGAAAATATACTTGCAAAGAACAAAAAAGGAGCAGTACTTTAACATAGACTTCTCATGACTCAACAGTTAAAACACAAATTCAGTCAGAAACTAGGAAAAAGGCATCAACAGACATTTCATGGAGGAGGGTACACAGATGCCAAGGAGGGCGTGGAAAGATGCCCCAGTCCTCAGCCATCAGGAAAACACACATCCAACGCGCAGTAAGCTGTGACCACACACCTGTCAGAATGGCTAAAATTAAAAACATAAAATAGTGACAACACGGAGTGCTGGTGAGGACGCAGAGACTCTGCAGCAGCCAGAGCATGCGGGGGAGGGGCTGGGGTGTGGGGGGAGGCAGCATTGCAGAACCTCTCTGGAAAGCATGTGATGTTGATAAGGCCCAGCCAGTGCACTGGGGAGCATTTGTCCTGAAGAAATGAAGACTCAGGTTCACAAAAAAGCCTGTAGAATATCTGGGCAACTGTCCTAATCAGGAGAAAAAGTACAGTGTCTTTTTATCTTTGTATCATCGATACAGAGACCAATGTCTTGAAGTGGTGTCTATGTAAATGCTTGCAGCATCGAAGACTTGCTTACAGGTATTATGGGTGAAAGCCCTGAGGACCTGCAATGTGCTGGGTGCTTCTGATTTTCTCACAGCACCCTGGAAAGATACTTACTCTCAAGTTTATCATAAAAATGAGGCCATCTGGGGTGAAACAGAGCCCCTTGCCTAATGAGATAGATAGTGACCGTCTGCTCTGGAGTCAGCAGCTGGTCGGTGCAGCACTAACGCGCCACCTCTTCCCAGTCCAGCACTCAGCCTCTGCACCAGGAGGTCCTCAGAAACGACAGAAGCAGATATAAAGCAAGTGGTTTACCACGAAGGAAAGTAAGTTATCAAGGTCAGACAGCCTCAGACATGCATCATCCTGGCAACAGGCTTAGGGTAAGGCACGACACTTCCCCACTGGGTTTGAAGAAGCAGCACGGGGTCTTCACTGACATGGTTCATTCTGAGAATGCAGTTTCCCTTCCTGATGCTCCTGACCGCTCCATTTAGGAAGATCCCTTCTTTGACTTAGAAAGCTGTCAGTGTGCCCAAAGCAATGCTGTCTACTCTTATAAATGTGCCCCAAAGAACAGTGTGAGAAGTAATAAGATCCTGATTATATGCTCTTTGGTAGATGGTGACACATAAATACAGAATCACTTCCCATTTGCCCCTTTCTGTAGAATACAGCCCTTCACTGATCTCCGTTCCTCAGCAGTGCCTATGTTATTTAAGTAGGAATATGCCACTACATCTTGTTGGTAAGTTCTTATTGTTAAAGCTTAAATAGATTTGTCTTTTTTCTTGGCATAATAATACCTGCATTGTAGAAAATATACACAGCACTCTCTAAATAAGCACTAGATCAATTTTCACCTCTGTTGTAAAATCTCACGGTGCATGCTTTTGTTTTCGAGGCAAGGTCTCGCTCTGTCAGTCAGGCTGGAGTGCAGCAGTGTGATCACGACTCACTGCAGCCTCGACCTCCTGGGTTCACGCGATCCTCCTGTCAGCCTCCTGAGAAGGTGGGACTACAGGAGCACGCTGCCATGCCTGGCTAATTTTTTTTTTTTTGTAGAACCTGGGTCTCATTATGTTGCTTAGGTTGGCATGCTTATTCTTTTGGTCAAATGCCTGGTTGTTAAATTGCTGGGTATGTGGTAGGAACCATGCTGAAGTTTTTCTAATGATTCCAAACATCTTCTGTCAAGACTGCACTAATCTTTGTTCCAGCATGATAGCCTCTGAAGCAGCGGGTGATGGAGGCTGTTCCTCTCTCTCCCAACACAAGGTGTTTTCATCTTCCACTTTTCAGTCTCCAGTATGGCATGAGGGTCACTAATCATGTAGCCATGTCCCTGCTGTCCTCCTGTCCTAATGGGCTCATGGTTAATGTCCGGCTGTGAGGATGACGGTCACCAGCTGACACCCGGAGGGTTGATGCCGACGCCTCTTCTTTCTCTTTCTCTTCCTCTTCCTCATCCTTGTCTTGCCCCTGCATATTGTTATGACAAAATTATATTCAATGCACTGTGACCTTGTGAAGTAACCAATATAATAAATGGGCTGAAAAATCCAATCTAATGTATGGATGACCAATCAAAGCACACAAACTTTTCAAGCAAACATTTATAACTCTTTTCAATGAGAAAAGTTTTATTGGCAAAAGACCTTTGGCAAAAATTCAATAATGCTCATATTCACTTCATTTTCCTGAGGCAATAAAGATAATGTACATAAAGGCATAAGCGTTCCCACAATCTGTCCTTGAGCCTACCACTGGCAATGAATCAGTATTCTGCTGAGTCTCCAAACTTCTAAACCATAGACTAGACCAAGATTTAGGATTGCAAATCAGTTTTCCCACTGCGTTTTGAAAAAAAGAATTCACCCCTTAAGCATGCATGGTGCAGAAGGCCTTTGTGACGGAGCCACCGTTTAATTCCCAGTCTCCTCTCGGTGACCAGTGCCTGCTGCCCCCTCCACCCAACACACGCACCCCAGCAGCCAGGTCAGCGTCCTGGTGAGCGGCTTCTTGTGGTCTGCCCCTTCCACCCTCTATCCTATACCTATCATCTCTTTCTCTGAGGAAAGAGTCATTTCAGGTTCCAACTAGAATAACGTTTCTTAGAACCCCCCCAGGGTCTCCCCTCCTTTTCCTTCATCCCCAGGACTCACTGGGGTACCAAAACAGAGATATAGACCAATGGAACAGAACAGAGGCCTCGGAGGCAACACAACATATCTACAACCATCTGATCTTTGACAAACCTGACAAAAACAAACAATGGGGAAAGGAGTCCCTGTTTAATAAATGGTATTGGGAAAACTGGCCTCCAGTTTTCTGGGGTGGGCCTCCACTTTTCTCCCCTCCTCCTCCCCTCCTCTTCCCCCTTCCTCCCCTCCTCCCCAGGGCTCACTGACCTCTGGGTGGGCCTCCCCCTCCTCCCCTCCTCTCCTTATCCTCCCCTTCTCTCCGTGGCTCGCTGACATCTGGGTGGGACTCCCCTCCTCCCCTCCTCTCCCTCCTCGTCCCCTCCTCACCAGGGCTCGCTGACCCCTGTGCAGCTGTCCTGTTCCTGTGACCTGAGGTCAGCCTCGCTGGCCCCACACACCCTGGCCCTTCAGAGAGCCTCACGCGGAGGAGGTTTGTCTCTCAAAAGACTGCTTTTGAGCTGCCTCTAAGAAGCAGTGTGACCTTGATCAAAGGGCCACCTTGGCCTCTAGAAAGGAGGGTGTGGAACTGAGGAGGTCTGAATCCCCTTCCCCGTCTCATGGTTTCCAAGGACGGCCAAGTTTCTCGCACGGCCCTGGCCCTGCTGTGTGTCGCCCGTGCTGTGCCTCGGTGTCACCGCGCTGGAAAGACAGCGAAGGTCTGCCTGCAAATGGCCAGGCTCCTGCTGCTGCTGCTTCCCCAGAAGTGATCACAGCGGCAGCCCAGACCCAATCCACCAGCCTCAGCTCTAACAGCCTCAGCACTTGATGGCTTCTGGGGGATCCCATTAAGCTGTGGCTACGTGATAGACACCCAGTATATTTTTTATCAAATGAGCCAGTTTGACATGATAGACACCCAGCATATTGTCATCAAAGGAGCCAGTCTGAGTAATCATCTGGACTTGGTGTTAAATGAAGGCACAGAAAGATTCAAGAATTATTAAAAGAACAGTTAATGAATGTTACAGAAATTCACCTCCAAGAAACAAGGGGGAGAAAAGGTCAGATCCTTGCAAGCCTTTTTAGGACTGAAGTAGAGAAAGCTGGAGTGGCATGGTCATGCACCATCTAGTGGCCAGGCTTGGTAACAGGAAAACGTGGCTCAGTTCCTACAGCAACAGGATCTCGGGGAATCATCAGGTTCCTGAATCCCAAGTGGAATCAGTGATGGCTAGGTTACTTTTCTAATTATTGATTATTACAATAGCAACAAAAACTAGTTAATAGAGAATAAATCGAAGTAAGGTAAAAAGATATGAACAAACGATTAAAGGAAAATTATGTATTTCTTAATCACATTTTAAAATAAAAGCTAAAATAAAAAATACCCCATGATCATTGTTTCCTATGGATTAATACTTTATATTTTACTTGGCTTACAAATTTGCCAACCAAGACCCAGGATGGCCAGAAGCTTTGCCTGAAGCCATGCAGGAGTTTTTAAAACTCACTCAGGATCAAGTAAAAAAGCTCTGTAGCTGGGATCCAAAGCCAGAATCAGGCAACTCACACCACCAACTCGGGCATTTGATGTAATGAGACAACATTACCTTGAGTTTATTTATTATGCTTCACATGATTCCAGCTGCACCTGGAAAGGGAGGGTGTATGGGATGGAGGAAGACCTGGCAGGTGGACATGGGGACCACAGCAGCTGCGTCTGGAGGGTGAGGGTGCATGGGATGGAGGAAGACCTGGCAGGTGCACATGGGGACCACAGCAGCTGCGTCTGGAGGATGAGGGTGCATGGGATGGAGGAAGACCTGGCAGGTGGACATGGGGACCACAGCAGCTGGGTCTGGAGGGCTAGGGCGCATGGGATGGAGGAAGACCTGGCAGGTGGACATGGGGACCACAGCAGCTGCATCTGGAGGGTGAGGGTGCATGGGATAGAGGAAGACCTGGCAGGTGGACATGGGGACCACAGCAGCTGCACCTGGAGGGCGAGGGCACATGAGATGGAGGAAGACCTGGCAGGTGGACATGGGGACCACAGCAGCTGCATCTGGATGGTGAGGGTGCATGGGATGGATGAAGATCTGGCAGGTGGACATGGGGACCACAGCAGCTGCGTCTGGAGGGCGAGGGCGCATGGGATGGAGGAAGACCTGGCGGGTGGACATGAGCACACCAGGTACACTGAGTAAACTCAGCTGAGGGTGCATTTCAGGAGATGAGGAAGCTGACTGTGGTTTGGATATGGTTTGCTGTCTCCACCAAATTCCATGTGAAACGTGATCCTCAGTGTGTTGGTGTTTGGAGGTGGGGCCTAGTGGGAGGTGTTTACATCCTGGGAACGAATGCCTCCTGCTGAGGTATTGAGACACACCTTATGACAGCGGCTCTTTCCAAAACATACCCGAGGAGAGACCACTTCCTCACCCATCTTATGAAGCCATCACTACCCTGATACCAAAGCCAGACAAGACGCAACAGGAAAAGAAAACTGCCAACCACAGTCTCTTATGAATGAAAATACTCGTAAACTCTACCACAACAAAGGCAGTAACCCAAGTTCAACAGCATGTTAAAGGGACTCTACACCCTGCACAAGTGGGATGCCAGAAATGCAAGTGGGGTTCAGCCTAAGAAAATCGATCAGTGTAACACATCACATTAAAAAATGAAGGAAAAAAGATGATCTGGATGCAGAAAAGACATTTGACAAAATTCAATATTATAAAAACACTCAGCTAACCAGCAATAGCAGAACTTCCTTAACATGGGAAAGATCACTTGTGAAAAATCCCCAAGTAATGAGAGTCTCAATGGTAAAGGAGTTCCCCTAAGATCATAAACAAGAACAGATGCTCACTTTGCCATTGCTGTTCATCATCATGTTGAAAGTTTTAGGCAGAGTGATTCGATAAGAAAAAATAAATAAAAACCACTCAAATCAGAAGTGATGAAGTCAAATGATCTCTATTCATGAGGTAATACTAAATAAGGGGAAATCCATTAGAGCTAATAAAAACATTTAGCAAATTTACAGGGTATCAACTCACACAAAAATCAGTTGTGTTTCTATATACAGAGGAAGAACAACTTGGCAGTTAAGATAACAACTCCATTTATAATAGCACAAAAAGGAAATAAAATACTTAGGAAGAAAGTTAATCAAGAAAGTGCTAGACTTATACTCTGAAAAATACAAAATGTAGTTGATAAAATAAAGAGGATCATGAATCAGAAGATTTAATATTATTAAATGGCAATATTCCCCAAATATGACCTACAGATTCAACGCAATCTCTGCCAAAATCTCTTTTTTTTGCATAAATGAAAATGTTGATTCTAAAATGCACACGGAATTGTGAAAGCCCTGAACAGTCAAAATAACTTTGAAAACAAAAACATAAAAGTTTATGCGTCACACTTTCTGATTTCAAAATCTATTGTAAAGCCATAGCAATCAAAAGTGTGCTACTGACAATGACAGACATGTAGATCATGAGGCAGAATTGAGAGTCCAGGGATAAACCTTTGCATCTATGGTTGGTTGATTTTTGACAAAGGTCCAAGTCTGTTAAATGAAAAAACAACCATTTCTTCAACAATTGCACCTGGGACAACTGTATATATGCAAAATGATACATTTGGACTCTTATCTCACACCACATAGAAATTAATGCAAAACAGATAAATAACCTGAAGAAGTAAAATCATAAAACTCTTAGAATAAAATATAGTGATAGGTTTTCAGGATCTTGGATTTGGAATTTTTTTTTTTTTGCCATCTTCTTCTGTAAATAACATAAAAAATACAAGGCAAGAAATAAAAATAAATAAATTGAACTATATCAAATTAATGTTTTGTACATCAAAGGATACTTATGAAAAGCCACTAGAAAAAAAAACATGCATTTAATGATGTATTTAAGAAACAATTGAAATGTTGAACATTTTGGACAAAAACTGTGGCATGAATCTTTTCACAATAATGAGAAGAAAGCCTGTTAAAGTTAACTCTAAGAATGGTAAATTCTAAAAGGTTTGCTAAGTTTATTTTGCATTACACATCTGTTCTGCTACTGACAATTATGCATGGACAATTGTTGAATTGCAAAGGCATTGTTGTTCCAATATTATATTACTTATTATATACTAAACATGAGATGAGTACCTTTGTTTCATCACAACAGACTGCAGAAAAGATACTAAAGACCATCAACATTTTTTCAATAATTTCAAAGTCCTCTTCATTAGTCATTTTAGTTATAATGTTAGTGTTGTTATTTAGGGAGGACTGCAGGTGAGATGGTCATAAATCAAATGAGTGATTACATTATTCAGTGCTTACCCTATTCTATTATCCTCGATTCCTTGCAAACCAGGAATCTCAGCTTAGGAAAATGGCGGTAGATATAAAATACAAGTAAAACCCTTATTCTGAATTGGAAGTATCTGTATACATTATTTTTCATCTTAAAAATTATGTTTTACAAAGGACATACATGCAGCCAACAAACATGGGAAAAAATACTGAACATCACTGATCACTGGGGAAATGCAAATCAAAACCATAATGAGACACCACGTCACACCAGTCAGAATGATAATTATGAAAAAGTCAAGAAAAAACAGATGCTGGCGAGATTGTGAAGAACTAGCAATGCTTTTACACTGTTAGTGGGAATGTAAATTAGTTCAACTATTGTGGAAGACAGTGTGGTGATTCCTCTAAGATTTAGAACTGGAAATACCATTTGACCCAGGAATGCCATTACTGGATATATACGCAAAGGAATACAAATTATTCTATTATAAAGATACATGCACAGGTATGTTCATTGCAGCACTATTCACAACAGCAAAGACATGGAATCAACCCAAATGTCCATCAATGATAGACTAAAGAAAATGTACATACACACCATGGAATACTATGCAGCCATAAAAAGGAACAAGGTCATGTCCTTTGTAGGGACATGGATGGAGCTGGAAGCTGTTATCCTCAACAAACTAATGCAGGAACAGAAAACCAAACACCCCATGTTCTCCCTTATAAGTAGGAGCTGAACAATGAGAACACATGGACAGAGGGAGGGGAACACCACACAGTGGGGTCTGTCGGGGTCGGGGACAGCATTAGAGAAAAGAGCAAGGTATGCTGGGTACAATACCTAGATGAGGGGTTGCTGGGTGCAGGAAACCACCATGGCACATGCTTACCCATGTGACAAACCTTCACATCCTGCACATGTGCCCCAGAACAGAAAAATAAGAAATAGAAATAGAAAATATTTACAAATGTTTGCTTTTTTCACTGAAATTCTAGGAGTTCACTCAGAATCACTTTGCCTAATCTATGATCTTGAAATGTCATCACCTACTAAAAAATGAGTCTTTGGAGAAATGTCTTATTTGAAGTCTGGGGCAAGAAATGTACAAGATGCAACACAGTCATCTTTCTAAAACATGCAGCATGAAAGGAACCAGCTGTCACCAGGGCCACTGCAGGCGGACACCTGAGCCAAATAAGGATCTCCCTCTGGCAGACAATGGAAAAACACGCTGGGTGACAGCAAAAATGTCAGAGAAAGGGCCTCCAAAAACCTACTTCCCCTTAAAGGTAACAAGAACACTTGCAAAAGTTATCAGAATTAACTTTTTCAGGGCAGTGAAAATTAAGCAAAGGCTTCCAGTAGTGTAAGGAGCATTTATTTAAGAAAAACAGGTAAATCTTCATAAGGACAGCAAGCTTTGCAGCATTTAAACTTGCCTTATTCCTACATACCCCTGCCCTGAAACTTGTACCTTTAAAAAGCAACGCCCTGCAATCAGGGTGAAAACCAGTAGCCTGGAAACGTCATAAGCTCAAGAGACAACGAGAAAATCTGAAAAGCAGTAAGAAGTGACTCGTCATGTGAGGGGTTCTCTGTTAACAGCTGATTTCTTCTCAGAAACCACATAGGCCAGAAGGCAGTGGAGTGGCATAATTGAAAATGCTGAAAGAAGATCATCATCCAAGAACTCCGTATCCAGTTAAATTATCCTTCGCAAATGGAGAAGAAACAGTACATTCTGAGATAAATACAAGATGAGACAATTTGCTCTCAGACCTGTCCTCCAAGAAATACAAAGGGAGTCCTTCACGCTGAAAGGAAGGAACACTAAAAATCCGAATGAAGAAATAAATAACAGTAAGAGGTAACTCTATCAGTAAGCAGAAAAAGAGTGTGTTTGTTGCTTGTAAATCTTTTCCTCCTTAATTCAGTGTAAAAAAAACAATGCCATAAAGCAATAATTACGTATCTGCACTGATGGTCATACAATTTATAAAGAAGAAACTAGTGCACTCAAAATATCTATTTAACACAAAATATCTATTAACACTAAAGAAAGATGAGCATATTGAAGCACAACACTGTTGGAAAATTCTAGAAAACTAATCCCTTATTTTAAATATTGATAATGGAAGGAGATTATCAAGCACTTGTCCTGTAATTCACAGATGAGGGAAATAGTTAATGGGTAGATTTCAGATAATAAATGAAGAAGGGAAGATAATATTCCCTTGTTGCAACCCATAATGAATTTAGAGGATGTGGTCAATTACAGAAAGAGGCAGAATGCAGTCTCCTGATGGAAGAACATGGCACCCCCAGTAAAAGATAAACAAGAACAAGAAGATGAAGCTCATCATGGCTCCAGCAAGGACCCACAGAGAGGCCATCAGCAGAATCGAGAATGTGAGAGACTCTGCCAGGCAAACCACTCAGTTTCTCTAACAAATAAACTGCGAAGAGTGAACGGTTACAGAAGGGTGACCTATAGGTTACAGAAGTTCAAAAGAGACATCAACCAATTATAGTCTGTAGACCTTATTTAGATATTGACTCAATAAACACTTCACACATTGACATTCGAGAAAGTTAGGAACTTGAATAATGGATAGATATTTGGTTATATTAACGTCTCAAAAGCACTCCATTCTTACTCAGAAATGCACAGTGTTATTTAACAAAAATGATGAGGTGGACTTTTGTCAAAACATCCTCTTGGGGCTGTGAAAATGCAGATACAACCACCCTGACTTGAGCTAATAGTTGCGGAAGCTGGGACTTAGATACATAGGAGTTCATGATGCTTCTGTCTACTCTTGTGTTCTTGAAATTTTCTATAATAAATGCTTACATCAGCACAGTAAAAGGTACATTAATTTGACTACTTTCATCAGAATAACAGGTCTTTACATTCTCAGTACCTAAATCATCATAGGATAAATTTGCCTTCTATTTTATGTCATGTCATTTAGCAAAACATACCTTAAGTGCCAGTCTTTGGACTAATGCATGAGCGATGTGTGAGAACACTGTCTTACTGAATTTCAGCTTCTCTAACAAAATTCCATGAACAGGGTGGCCTCTCACAACAGAAACGTATTCTCCCAGTTCTGGAGGCTGGAGGTCTGAAATTGAGATGGTGACGGATCCGCTGTCTGGTGAGAGCCGATTTCTGGTTCCTGGACTGTGCCCTTTTCCTGTGTCCTCACAGAGCACAATGACAGGGCTGCTCTCTGGGTCCCTTCCATAAGGGCACTAATCTTGTCATGAAAATTCATGAGGTTCCACCTGCACAACCTCACACCTCTCACAGGTCCTGCTTCCAAATGCCATCACTTTGGCCATCAGGTTTCCACCTGTGTTTCCACATCTGGGGGGACACATTCAGTCTATGGGAGGTACACATAGCGATGATTCTTGAATTTGAGCTTCAATCTATTAGGGCAGAAAAATAAGCAATGAAAGTACAATATAAAATATACTTCACACATATGCACAAACCTTCATGCCCAGTAAGACAGCTGTTATTTTTAAATGTGCAGACAAAACATGAAATGACAAGCATTTGTTGGGACGTGGAGGAATCTCAACACTTAAGCATTGATGGTAGGAATATAATACAGTGCAGCCACTGTAGAGAACTGCAGGAAGACGCCTCAGAAAACTGAACAGAATTGCCATATGATCAGCAGTCACACTTCTGGGTATGCTCCAGAAACTCAAAACGAAACTCAAGGCTGGGACTCAGATAAGGGTGGTCCCGGCACCACCGCTCAGGGCAGCTCCACTCAGAATAGTCGGAAGGTGGAATCAAGCCAGAAGCCATCAGCGGATGAAGGGGAAACAGTGTGGGGCC
>CAUYQU010085398.1:0-43848 GCA_963574635.1 Cheracebus regulus
ACTTTTTAGTAATTGCATAAGCATTTCACAGATTTAAATGAAATCCTGAGCAATAGAGCAAGATTCTCGTTCTCTCTCCCTCCTTCTCTTTCTTTCTTTTTTCTCTTTATTCTACTTCTTTCTTTCTCTTAAAAAAAAAAAGAAAGAAATCACATGCAAATAATAGGAAATCATAATGCGTTCCTCAAAAACAACACAGCAAGTTGAAAGACAACATAGGAATGCCTTCAAAATTCTGAGATAAAATTACTTTCAACCTAGAAATCCACACCTAGGCAAATTATGTATCAAATGTTACAACACAGTGAACACATGTTTAGATACTTGGGATCTCAAAAAATATTCCTACCTACCATTGCACCCATTCCAGGAAACTATTTGAAGATGGGCTTCATCAAAACATGGAAATAAACTGAGAAGAAGGAAGTCACAGAATTCAGTAAATGGGGGACCCAACCTAAGAGACAGGCAAAGAGATATCCCAGAACAACAGCTCTGCAGAGCAACTGCTAGTCCAGATTGGTGCAGGAAGGCAGAAGGTGTATCAGTGTATTAGTCTGTTTTCACACTGCTCTAAAGAAATACTCAAGACTTGGTAATTTATAAAGGAAAGTGGTTTAACTGACTCACAGTTCCACAGGGCTAAAAGCCCTCAGGAAACTTACAATCATGGCAGAAAGTGACGGGGAAGCAAGGCACCTTCTTCACAAGGCGTCAGGAGGGAATGAGGGCAAGCACAGAAAATTCTACCTATAAAACCAGCAGATCTCATGAGACTCAATCACTATCATGAGAACAGCATGGGGGAAAACCACCCCCATAATCCAATCACTCCCCTTCCTTGACACCTGGGGATTAAAGTTCTAGATGAGATTTGGGTGGGCACACAGAGCCAAACTATATCATTTGGTCAGTGTTTTCTATGTAGTAAAAGGAAACTTCAAGATCTCTGTGGCTTACAACAAGGACAATTCATGTTTATGACTCTGCATTCTGACAAGGGTTCAGTCAATACCACTGGACTTACCTGGGCTTGGCTCTAGAATGAGGTTTCTGTTAAGGTCTTTTCCCCATGTTTTCTCATTCTCCTTGAACCAATATCTACCCAGGTCTTGTACTTGTCATGATGAACTGCAGAAGCTCAAGAAGCAAGCCAGGTTACACAGGCACATTTCAATCCTCTGCTCCTCTCCTGTCTATTACCATTCTTGGGCCAAAGCAAGTCATAGAGCCATGCTCACCATGAGTGGGGCAGAGAAATATACTCCCCCTACTCTAGTGGGAGATACTGCAAAGTTCATGGCAAAAAGCATGGGTGTATCATTCTGTAACAGAGAGGAAGTGAAGAACTGGGAATAATCAGCCAACCTCAGAAAGTTCCAGAAGAGAAGCCTCCAGGAAAAAAATAAGGGGACTGATAGAAGACCTAATGTGTCTGACTATGTAGAAAAGAATATCTCTAAGGGTTTATAATTCCTTAGAAGAGTGATATTGACAGTGACTTAAACAACTAAGCAAAATTTTTTAAAGACAACTATTAATTCCAGGAAAAGCAAAAATTGGTACAAAGAAGTTAAAATAATCATGGTAAATATATGATGCATATCTAATTAAGACATAAAGTACAACTAAATGTTGATAAAATTGGTATACAATCACTGTTTCTTTCATTGATCCCAAGATACATGTGTTAGCAAAACAAAATCTGAACATCTGAAATTGAAAACCCTCTGAGAATCACTGTCAGCCAGGAAGTAGCTGTGGCAGAGATGCCACTGCCACGCCCACATGGGATTGTTATTCCTGGTGGCATGGCTGAATAACTGCCACTCCTAAGCATTTTAGTTCACTTAAGGACCATTCGAAAAAAAAAAAAATGAGTATTGGTTATTGCCTAGAAAGTTTCCATGCATACCTTCCGATAAAATCAAGAAAGTGCCAGTGTGACTCAGAACTTGTAGAATGAATATCAGTTGTTTGGAAGAAAATCTCACTTGTAATAGTGGATCTCTCTTTTTCAAGAGTATCACCAATAGTCTTGAAAATATGAAGTAGGATATTGTGTTTTTAAAAGCATGGGCTAGGCGTAGTGGCTCATGCTTGTAATCCCAGCATTTTGGGAGGCTGAGGCAGGTGGATCACCTAAGGTCAAGAGTTCGAGACCATCCTGGCCAACATGGTGAAACCTTGTATCTACTAAAAATATTTAAAAATTAGCTGGGCATGGTGGTGCGTGCCTATAATCCCAGCTACTCGGGAGGCTGAGGCAGGAGAATTGCTTAAGCCCAGGAGGTAGAAGTTGTAGTGAGCAGAGATTGCGCCACTGCACTCCAGCCTGGGTGACAGAGTGAGACCTTGTCTCAAAAGAAAAAAAAAAAAGCATGGGCAACAACATCTTGGAGATTACAAAATGATCCCAAAGAATGGGACTCTGGGCCGGGCATGGTGGCACGTGCCTGTGATCCGAGCACTTTGGGAGAATGAGGCAGTGAGATCACTTGAGTGCAGGAGTTTGACACCAGCCTGGGCAACATGGTCATCTCTATTTTATTTTTTAAAAATTTAAATTTAAAAAATATAACAATAAAAATAAGAATGGGACTCTGAATATAAAGGAGTTTTAGAAATACTTTTACCAATTAATTTGCTTATATATTTTTATTGCATGCATGCATAAGAGTGATATATAACAAATTATACATCTAAAGTCTAAAAGAATTCTTTCAATAAATGTAACATGAAAATTCTAAATGATAAGACAGCATTGTGCTTTTTTGGTAATTTTTGTCTTTCTTAGTGGTATATAAAGGTGTGTCTTATAATCCATGATGTCTTAGTGAAATATGGCATACTGGGATACCAGAGGGAGAAAAACTTAGAGCTTGGGTGATATGAGTGAACAACATTCATAATAGGAAGTCAATAAATAGTCTAAAATTGATATGTCAAGAAGTATCTTTCCTCATACTGAAAGAACAGGCTGCCTGGGATTAAATCCAAGTTCTGCCATTTGCTAGCCCTAAAACATTATGTAAATTACCTAACCCCTCTACAACTCAATTGTTCTCATCCCTAAAATGGGAATAGAAATAATACCTGCAGGGCTGGGTGCTGTGGCTCACACCTGTTAATTCCAGCACTGTGGGATACCACCGTGGGCAGATCACTTGATCCCAGGGTGAAACCCCATCTCTACAAAAATTAGCCAGGTGTGGTGGCACACACCTGTAATCCCAGCTACTCAGGAGACTGAGGCAGAGAATCACTTGAACCTGGGAGGCAGAAGTTGCACTGAGCCGAGATCACGCCACTGCACTCCAGCCTGGGCAACAGATGGAGACTCTGTCTCAAAAAACAAAAAACAAACAAATAAAAATATATATATATATATATATGCAAATGGATCAGACCTAAAAATAGAATGCGAAACTATAAAACTCCTACATGATAACGTAAGACAAAATCTATATGACCTTGGGTTTGGTGATAATTTTCTATTTATTTATTTATTTGACTATTTTTTAAGTTTACTTACCACTATACAAATGAAGATGGTGATGATTTTTTAATACAACACCAAAAGCAGAATTCATGAAAGAAGGAATGTATGTTAGACTTTATGAAAATTAGAGGCTTCTATTCTGCAAAAGATGCTTTTGAGAGACGGAAGACAAGCCACAAACTGGGATAAAATCTTTGTAAAACACGTATAGAGAACTGTTGTCCCAAATATACAAGAACCCTTTAAACTTGACAATAAAGAAAGAATCACCCAATTTAAAAATTAGCAAAAGATCAGAACAGACACCTCACCAAAAAATATACGCAGATAGCAAATAAACACATGAAAAGATGCCCAACATTATATGTCATCAGGGAATTGCAAATTAAAACAGTAAATGAGATATCACTATGCACCTACTAGTATGGCTTAAATCCAAAACACTGACAACAGCAACTCACTAAGGCATTCAGGGTACCCAGTACTTTGTGCTATTTAGGATTTATCAGCACTTTATCATAATGATAGTTCACTAGCATAATGTGTTATGGGACTTTAAGATTCTCAGAGTCCCTGTGTACTAAATTGTAGCACAGAGGCAGAGAGCTGACATGGTTCTTGAAGCAAAATTGTGAAAATGTACTTCTGGCCCTTCCAGGATAAACAAAATTACCTCTGGTCTTTTTTGCTTATTGAAATAGGAAAAAAACATTTGCAAGTTAATAACTTTATTGTGGGTGGCAGAGGCGCTGTTGATTTGCTCTAATGAAGAAACCACATCTGGAAGAGCAACACAACCAACTGGAGTCATCACCTGTCTTAACCTTTCAGTCATTCACTGTCATTCTCAGAGGCCCTTCTGACTTCTGCATGAGTCAAACAGGTAAGTTAAATGGGTAAGTAACCACAATTTTCACCTCTAGATTTTCAGATCTTTGATGGTTGCACAAATCTCACATTTCCCCCAGGAATGCATTATTGTTCTTTGTTTATAATTTCAATAGGGAGGAAGACTTAGTGCTTTTGCTAGGCCCTTTCAACCATCACAGCCACGTTCCATGGACTGGAGAAACATGGGGATTCTGCCGTTTGCTGAATATTTCTAGTCTAACAATACACTCAAGGAACTGAAGAAACCATGGGGAAATGGGCTTAAGAACAGGGGTGACAGTAAGGTAGACTAAAATCAAAAGTTGCAGCTGGTCACAGTGGCTCACACCTGTAATCCCAGCACTTTGGGAGGCCAAGGCAGGAGAATCACTTGAGCCCAGGAGTTGAAGACCAGCCTAGGCAACATGTAATTTTTGTCTTTACAAAATTTTTTTTTAAAAGTAGCCAGCCATGGTGGCACACGCCTGTAGTTCCAGCTAATCAGGAGGCTAGATGGCTTGAGTACAGGAGTTCGAGGCTGCAGTGGGCTATGATCGTGCCATTGCACTCTGGGCAACATAACAAGACCCTGTCTCAAAAAAAATCAAAAGTCAATTTATCACTTGACTCCATAAGCCCTCTCACGCTGAGTGATTCATTACTCACTGTGCCGACTACAACTCCAAAGGCTAGCATTAGAGCCAGTGTCCAACACTCCAAAGGGCACAGTTACTGTCTCTGTTTCCTAGGGCGGCCATGACAAAATACTACACATTCGGTAGCCTGAAACAACAGAAATGTATTCTTTATCTTCACATGCTGTTCTCGCCGTGTCTGAATTTCTCCCTTCTTATAAGGTTTTTTAAAAAAGCTTCTTATAAGGAGATTGTCATTGGATTAGGGCTGAACCGGTATGACCTCACCTTAACCTGATTGCATCTGCAAACAAACTATTTCCATAAGATTACCTATTTCACAAGTACAGGGGACCAGAACAGAGCCCTTCAGTCCAATTGCTCTTGAGGCATTGAGCCCTGAAAAGAGCTATGCACCTGAGCTTAGAAGCAGACCTGGTCTTAGCCACTCCCTCATTTGAGACAGCAGATCTGACATCTTGATTGTAGCCTTGGAAGAGATCCTGAAGCAGGGAACTCAAGTAAGCTGTTCCGAGGTTCCTGATCCACAGAAATTATTACATAATAAATGTGTATTGTTTGACACTAGTAAGTTGTGGGGCAATTGTTATGGAGGAATGGGTTACATCCCTGCCTGATTTCCATTCTCTCCTTATTCCTCAGCAAGGAAGACCCTATTTTATTTGGGATACTAATGTGCCCAGTTAAAACTCATGCTTTCTTCTAGTCTCCCTTTCAGTTTGATGTGCTCATACAAGTAAATACAAAGTAAACAGAAGTGTTGCATGGAGCATGTGAGAAGGTTCCTTACAGGGAGATGTCTCACTGAGAGGTGTACTTTTGCTTGCTTTCTCCTTCGTCTGGCTTCCTAGAATGTGGATGTGATGGGTTGGAACTCCAACAGCTATCTTAGAACATTAAGTAAGCCTGAGGATAGAAACCACACTCTAGGAAGAGAAAACAGAAAGAAGGAAGGAGTGGAAGCCCTAACGCCCATGGAATAGCCACACCAGCACTGGACTCCCTACCCACAGATTCATTTTTAGTGAGAAGAAAGAATATATTATTTTGTTTATACCATTGTTATTTCGGATTTTCCCTTAGGTGTACCCAACCTAGCCCTAGCTCGTAGAAGCTCAGAGCTCTCAGCCATCCAAATTTTTCCATATGTAACCACCCCAGCATGTCCCTCTTCCAAACAGTGCTCTAGTCCTCACACAGGACGGAATGACAGCAAACTTTGAGTTTGTTCCTTTCCTTCTCACTTTAAGCTGTCCACACCACCTCCCAATCCATTTGGACTTATTCCCTTTAGACTCACGTTGGACAGTCCCCCAAGTCTGTGTTCTCAATGGACATTTCATTCCAGGCAACCACTAGTAATAAATGGATGAGCTATTTTGCCACTAAGTGCCACCCTATCTCTAGATTTTCATTGCCTTTAGTCCCCATCAGGCACCACAACCATTCCTAGATTCCAGCTATTTCTCTGAGAGTCTGATGCCTTCATTCCATCTAGCACCAATTTATATGTTAGTCAGAGTCATTAGTTACAAGCAACAAAAACCAACTCCATCTTATTTAAGCAAAAAAAAAAAATTATTAACTGTATAAAAGATATTAGGTATCTCGGAGAACTACAGGAACAACTAGAGAACCAGATAGAAAGCCACACATGAAACCAGAACAATGCTCCAAATTAAGCTGCAGGGTTTTCTCCAGGAGGACAATGCTACCACCACTGCCCCTTCCTGCTGCCAAGAGCAAGCTCTGTAGGGTCTCTGCTCCCTCTACAAGGTCTTACTACAACCCCATTGTGCCTGGAGGGAGTTCTTAGGGTCTCTGAATCCTCCCTTCCTTAGCTATAGATTTATTAGAGTAGTCTGTGATCTGTGCACAGGATTGGCTAAGACGAGATCAAATGTCTACACCACACCCTGGTTGTGAGGGAAGTTCAGAAGACAAGTATCTGGCATCTATTAGATGGGGAATTTCCCTAACTTAGAAGGGGTTTCAGATGCCAGATGCCAAAAAAAGAAAAAGAAATGTTGACCCTTACTGTCAGGCCAGGGTGCCAAGGGGGGACTGGAAGAGTCACAGGTCATTAATTCCTCTAGATCATCCCAGATATTCCCATTTCATCTACCAGACATTCCCCCTTTCCTAATCAATCCATTCACTTTAGGGTGTGCACAGAATCCGCCTGTAGCCAGTCTGCAAAGCAAATGATTATTCTCCTGCAGCCGCCTGGGATTGCTGGCCCCAGGCAGAGGAGGCCCCACCAGGGCTACAAATTGTCATACTGCTTGTCATGTGCTTGTCCCTCCCTGGAAGCATCTTCCTGGGGTGCCAGCTATAGACAATGTGCTCCAATATTTTGCCATGTTCCCACTGAATCCTCTGAAGCTGCAACCACGGGGCAGGGACAGGGGAGGCTGGTCTAAAACACAGCATGCAGTGGTTTTCCCGGCTGCTTCGGTTGTCACCTAACAAGAACTGCTCACTGCCCGACCCAGGATGGAGGGACTCTCACTGTCTGCCACCCTCAACATCAACAGGGCCAGTTCCATGGTTTAGGTTCTGCCATGTGCATCACTCCACACCTTGTACTGATTTTTAATTGAGATTCCTTTGTTTGGAAGTGATAGAAACCCAACTTGAACTAGATTAAACATAAAAGAAGAATGTGTTGGGTAATAAAGGGCTGAACAACTAATTTGCAAAAAGAGCAAGGATGTCTCAAGAATAACTGGAACTAGGGACTTAAATCCTAATAGATATCTGCTTTCTTCACTGCAGAGCACCTTTCTTTTCTTCATGATGGAGAATATGCCTGCAGACAGTTCCTGAACTTCATATTTATAGCTTTTACCATTCAAAAAAGAATGACTTGGGCCAGGTGTGGTGGTCCACACCTGTAATCCCAGGGAACTGGAAGACAGGCAGGAGGATCACTTGAGCCCAGAATTTTGAGACCAGCCTGGGCAACATAGTAAGACTTTACAGAAAAAAAAATGTTTTTAATTAGGTGGCTGTGGTGACACATGCCTGTGGTGACACCTGCCTGTAGTGCCAGCTACTTGGGAGGCAGGCAGGAGGATGCCTTGAGCACAGGAAGTCAAGGCTGCAATGAGCTGTGTTGTGCCACTGAACTCACCTGGGTTCAGCAAGACTCTGTTTCTTAAAAAGCAAAAACAAAAAACAAAAGAATGACTTGTTTCCAAGTTCAAATAAGAAAAAAATAGGAAAGGTTTTATTGACCCATCTTTGAAAAGAGTCCACACCTGGACCAATTATGACTGAGGACAGAATTATGTAAAAAAAATTATGTCCCTGAGTAGCCATCTAGATGGGCCTGACAGTTCCCAAGAGGGAAGAATGGTGCTGGATGAGCACTCCATAATTGTTCACTACAGCAGCCTATTGGCAGGTTCCTTCCCATGCACAATAACCTGATGTATCAGTCTGTTCTCACACTGCGGAGAAAGACATATCCAAGACTGGGTAATATATAAAGGAAAGAGATTTTTTTTTTCTTTTGAGATGGGGCTTCACTCTGTTGCCCAGGCTGGAGTGCAGTGACATGATCTCAGCTCACTGCAATCTCCACCTCCCCAGTTCCAGCGATTCTCCTGCCTCAGGCTCCTGAATAGCTTGGACTACAGGCATGCACCACCAAACTCAGTTTATTTTTGTATCTGAGATGGGGTTAGACATATACAGATATATATCTATCTAATGTATCTATTTTCATATTTGAGATGGGGTTTCACCGTGTTGGCCAGGCTGGTCTCAGACTCCTGACCTCAGGTGATCCACCTGTCTCAGCCTCCCAAAGTGCTGGGATTATAGGTGTGAGCCACCCCACCTGGCCAGGAAAGAAGTTTAATGGACTCACAGTTCCACATGGCTGGGGAGTCCTCACAATCACAGCAGAAGGCAAATGAGGAGCAAAGTCACGTCTTACGTTGCGGCAGACAGGAGCACTTGTGCAGGGGAACTCCTATTTATAAAACCATCAGATCTCGTGAGACTTATTCACTACCATGAGAACAGCACAGGAAAGACCCACCCCCATGATTTCATTACCTCCCATTGGGTCCCTCCCACAACATGTGGGAATTATGGGAGCTACAATTCAAGATGAGATTTGGGTAGGGACACAGCCAAACCATATCACCTGGATAAGCTTGTCAGTGCCTGGCAAGGTTGGTCGGGTCAAACTTTGTTTTTTTCTTTCACCTTTTTAAAGGAGTCAACAAAACTTCTCTGTACTATTCTCTTACACAAACAACTAAGATATTCTAAAGAAAAATCCCCCCTCTCCCCAGATAAGTTCCCATGTGCCTACCAGACTGGGAGACCCTTAAAGAAAACATCCAAGATTAATATATTCCCATGTGTCTAGTGCCTCGTGAGAGTCCATCATGGACTGAACACTCAAAAAATGTTTGTAGACTGTGGCCGGGCACAATGGCTCATGTCTGTAATCCCAGCACTTTGGGAGGCCGAGGCAGGTGGATCACCTGAGGTCAGGAGTTCAAGACCAGCCTGGCCAAAGTGGTGAAACCCCGTCTCTACTAAAAATACAAAAAATAAAATAAAAAAATAACTGGCCATTGTGGTGGTCGCCTGTAATCCCGGCTACTCAGGAGGCTGAGGCAAGAGAATCTCTTGAACCCAGGAGTCAGAGGTTGCAGTGAGCTGAGATCATGCCATTGCACTCCAGCCTGGGCAACAGAACGGTACTCCGTCTCAAAAAAAAAAAATGTTTGTAAAACTGGATTAAAGTCTTTCCTCATTCTTCAGGGATCCCTGGTGGCTGGCCATTTGGGGGCCTGGAAAGCCTTGATGCTAGAAGCTAAGAACAAAAAGGCAAATGAGTGGAAGACTGTGTGACCTAAGGTACTGGTGGGGAGAATGGTCAGCAAGGGTTGTCTTCAGAGGGATGAGCAAAAGACTGTGGGTTCTGACAGAAAGGGCAGGATCATATATAGTAGATGTGTTTGCCTCCCACTCTCCCTGGACCAGATAGTCCCAGCAGCAGAGAATAAGGATTTGGAATATGGCTGCTTATGGAGTTGGTAAATAAATGGGGGGTAAAAGGAGTTCTTGTCCTTAAGCAGGACCAGACAGTGTGTTAACTTTTCACTGATAGAGAAGTTTCATGACTTAATAAAAGTTAGATTGGACATCTGATCAAGCTCAGCTTCCGATCATAATTGAATAATGATGACACTGAAGACATTGCTTCAGAGGGTACAAAGATGCATTTCGATGGTAGGAAGGAGTTGCTGCTGCGTGCACCCCCCCAGAGGAGAGGAGGGCTGGCAGGAGTGCATTGGGGTAAGAAGCCAGTGTGGTGGCCACACTCTGAGGACAGGACATTCTTGCTCAGAGTTCCGAGGGGAGGCTAAGAACAGTGTTGCTGGCAGAAGTGAGAATAAGGTGGTGGCACCTGGAAATCCCCAGGATACCACTCTCCAAATGATCGCCAGCAGAAAGAGTTCTTCAGGGAATGGGTCCTTCCTCAACTGTTTCCACTGCCTGAGCTCAAAGACTAAGTTAATGTCAGAGCAGGGACCAGAGTAGAAGATCCAGGGCAGTCCACTGTACTTGTCCCCAGGATCCTCTTGCATGCTGCTTCTTCTGTGGAGACTCCTCCTCTGACACATACTTACTGGTTTTACTTTTACTCTTTCTATAGGACGCTTCTCTGGGCCTTGGTCTCTTCATCTACAAAAATGAAGGCCTCAGGCTGGGTAACTCTGCAGGGCCCTGATGTCTTCTGAAATCTTTCCGGTAAAGGTGATGCTGAGGTTCATCGTGTCTAGGTTAGATATACAAGTGTCAGGAGTAACAGATCAGAGGAGCCTGGCCAGAGTCTGGTCTGGATCTGTCAGTGCCACAGTACTCAGTCACTTGATAAGAAGGAGAAGGGGGTAAGGAACCACTGAGGCCACGAACAGAGCTGTGATGGAAGGGCCACTCTTTTTGCAGAGTCAGCACTTTGAGACCAAGAAATGAAGGAAGACCTGGGCTGTGCTCTACCCTGGCAGTCCCCATGGCATAGTGCGGCTTGAGTTCTTTGATCATAACGGGTCAAGCTCTGGGAGTGGTCAAGGGAGCTCATGCCACCTGGACTGCAAGGTGATCCATCTGGCGAAGTGTATGAGTGTGGCCCTCGTGGCCGTGGAGAGCCCCCCTGAACCCAGTGCCACTGCCTTCCTCCTGGACACTGCACAGCACTAGCACCTGCTGGTGGCTGATGTGCCGTCCAATGCAGCCTGGGCGCAGACGCTGTGCCAAAACCCTTTTCCAAAAGGCAGATGGACTCTGGCACCTACTAATAACCCACCTAAGCTTTCTGCCCTGGAGATGCTAGAGAACTCCTTGTGCAGCCCCACCTGAGAAGGATCCCAATTCTGGGTAACGGTGCAGAGGACTGAGGCCGGCGAGCACTGTGGCCTGCATGGCTCCTGCATGCTGAAGGTGGAGGCTTAGAGGCTGACTCTCAGATACTGGAGCTGCTCCTGTCCTGGCCCTACACTCTGTTGTGTCGATATGGCTGGGACAAGGTCATGTTCCCTTTTGAGACTAGCACCACTAGCCCTGGAAACTTCACCTTCCAGACAGCACAGGGAAATGACATCTTCCAGGCAGTTGAGACTGCCATCCACCAGCCGAAGGCCCAGGGAAAGGTGGGACAGGGGCATAATGTTCTCAGAGCTGACTTCCATGAAGGGAAGTCGCCTTCATGGCAGAGGGGAAGTCGCCTTCCCCACCTGGCCCCCAAGAGCTCCTTGACAGCCCCCCAGCCCTGTATGCTGAGCCCTTAGACTCCCTGTGCATTGCTCCAGACCCTTCCCAGGACTCCCTATACTCAGACCCCTTGGACAGCACCCCTGCTCAGACAGGAGAGGGAGTGCAATGGAGGAAAGCTCTCTACTGGGACTTGTATGAGCATGTGCAGCAGCAGTTGCTGAAGGCCAAACTGACAGACCCCAAAGAGGATCCCATCTATGATGAATCTAAGGGCCTGGCCCCAGCCCTTCACCAGGGCCTTTATGATCTGCCTCGGGAGCCCAAGGATGCTTGGGGGTGCCAAGTTCAGGTAAAAGAGGAGGGCTACGAGCTCCCCTACAACCCTGCCACTGACAACTATGCTGTGCCATCCATCCAGAGCACAAAGCCCCTCCCTTCTCCCAAGTCCCAGGACCCACCTTCTCTGAAACTAGTACTGCAACTGACAGTAGCAGCAAACACCACAGCTCAGCCCTGTATAGCCAGTCCAGAAGAGCAGGGCCTCAGGGAGCTGGGACTGTGAGCCCTCTAGAGTAGCGACTGACAGGACTGAGGTCAAGTCAAAGGGCTCCATCTGAGAAGGAGGGCAAGGCTGCGGTTGCTGAGGAGGACCATGGGGAGGTGGTACTAGGGATCAAAGAAAATGGTTAGAACCAGCAGAAGCCAGACAGTGGGAGGGGCCGCGTTGTGTGAGACCAGGGGACCAGAAGGGTGGGGGACCAGAGGGATGGGGAGTCAAGGGAAGGACAGTCAATCCCAGGAAGTCCAAAGAAGTGGGGCAGATGGCAGGGCTGAGGGGTGGGCTCTGCATCCCCCTAACACCATCCCTTCCCCACTTCCCCAGAGGGACAGCTGCGGGAGCAGGTCTGTGGAAGTGAAGCATGGTCAGAGTGGGTGCCGTTTGAGGGGCCTGTGTGGGGGCGTCAGGGAGATGCTGCTCCGGGACTGCGCCTGGGTCCTTACCCTCCGTTGTTCTTTGCCAGAGATATATTTTTAAAAATTTAAATTCTTGGGCCAGGCACAGTGGCTCACGCCTGTTATCCCAGCACTTTGGGAGGCCATGGCGGGTGGATCATGAGGTCAGGAGTTTGAGACCAGCTTGGCCAACATGGTGAAACCTCATCTCTACTAAAAATACAAAAATTAGCTGGGTGAGGTGGTAGGCACCTGTAATCCCAGCTACTTGGGAGGCTGAGGCAGAAGAATTGCTTGAACCCGGGAGGTGGAGATTGCAGTGAGCCAAGATCATGCCACTGCACTTCAGCCTGGGTGACAGAGTGAGACTCATCTCAAAAAAAAAACAAAAAAAAAAAAAACAGGGAGAAGGAGTTCTGGTGGTGGTAGTGGTTAAATAGCTGATTTAATATGCCAGGCACTATTCAAATACTTTATATATTTTAATTTATCTAATCATTAAAATAAACTAATTTAAGCTGGGCATGGTGCCCTGTGCCTGTAGTCCTAGCTACTGAAGAGGCCGAGGCAGGAGCTCAGGAGTTTGAGGCTGCAGTGATCATGCCACTGCACTCCAGCCTGGGCAACAGAGTGAGACCCTGTCTCAAAAAATAATAATAAAAATAAATAAATGAGAGGGCTGGATGGTGGTGTCTGAGAGAGCCAGAGCCAGGGCCTTAGGCAGCACTGGGACTCTGCCTCCCTCTGTCTCTGCTTGTCCCTGCATACAGGCTTCAGTTGCTCCTAGGGCTGGTCAGCTTCACTGGGGAAGGGACATGGTCACCTGCAAATTCCTCAGATGAAGAAGGATTTTCTTCCAGACAGAGGTTGATCCACGAGGGAAGAAGTTTTCTGTCCCTGGGGAGAGGAGAAATGAAGAGGGCAGGATGATCCCTCTTCAGAGAGTGCAGAGTGGAGTCAGGTGATGGGGATTTCTTCCCTGGAAGCAAGGCCAGAATTCTCCAGTGCAAAGAGTTCAGATTAGCCTAATTCATTCATTGGACAAACAGGTAAGAGAGGACCTATGACAGACAGAATGATGGGCCAGGCACCACGGCAAGGCTGGGAAGTGAGTGAGAAACAAGAGGACACAGTTCTGCCCTGACCTTGCACTATATTGCAAACATATCAACAAGGTCATTTGAGTAACCAGAGAGGGAGGTACTACTATGGGACACTGCAGGGATGCCCAGCCTAGTCTAGTGGCATCAAGGAAGGCTTCCAGGAAGTAGTGATATCCAAATTGAGACCCAGTGGATAAATAGGAGCCAACCAGGTTTGGGTTTGCTTGATTTTGTTTGTTTTACGTGGGAGAGCAGGGAATGAAGTGGGCATTCTAGCCAGAGAGAACAGCTCCGAACCAAAAGATTAGAGTATGATGGCTGTAAAGAAAACCAAGACGAGGGGAAGGCAGGCTGGAGCGCTAGCGCCGAGGACATGGCGGGCCAGCAAGAGCTTGGACTTGATCAGGAGGCAATGGAGAGCCATAGGAGGGTCTTAGAGCAGTGGCCCCATCTGATCTCCCAATTCTGAGACCCCCTGGGCTCCCTGTAGAGGATATATTGAGAGGGAGAGGAACATCTCACACACCAGAAGGGAGAATTTTTTGAAGCAGTTGATCTGTCAGGTTTCAATCTCTACAAGTTTAGACCTAAAAAGTCATTTGAAAAAAACAGAAAATAACAAATGTTGGCAAGGATGCGTTGAAATTGGAATACTGGTGCATTGCTGGTGAGAGTGGAAAATGGAAAAGCCTCTATGGAAATCATTACAGCAGTTCCTTGAAAAATAAAGAGAGAATTATTATATGATCCAGCAATTCCACTTCTGGGTGTATATCAGAAAGAATTGAAAGCAGATACAAATATCTTAAAGCAGATATGTGTACACCCATGTTCACAGCAGCATTATTCACAACCGCTAAAATGTGGAAGCAACCCAAATGTCCATGGATGGATGGATGGATAAGGAAAGGGGGTATATAAATGGAGCATAAGCCAAAAAGACAAATACTGGGCTGGGCATAGAGGCTCACACCTGTAATCCCAGCACACTAGGAGGCTGAGGCGGGAGGATCACTTGAGCCCAGGAGGTCAAGGCAGCAATGAGCTGTGATCCTACCACTGCACTGCAGCCTGGGTGACAGAGCAAGACTCCCTCACAAATAAATAAATAAACAAACATTGTATGATTCCATTTATACGAGGTCCCTAGTCAAAGTAACAGAGATCAGCCTGGGCAACATAGTGAGAGCCCCCATCTCTACAAAAGATTTGAAAATTAATGAGGTATGGTGGTGTGCACACGTAGTCCCAGCTACTCAGAAGGCTGAGGCGGGAGGATCGCTTGACCCCAGGGATTCAAAACTGGCAGCTACGCTCCAACTTGAGCAACAGAGTGAAAGTCTCTGTCTGAAAAAAACAAAAAAATCACAGAGACAGAAAGAAAAATGGTGGTTTGCAGGGAGGACGGGGAAATGGGAGGTGTTGTTTGATGGGTACAGAGGTTTGATTTTACAGGATGCAGAGTTATGGAGATGGATGTATTAATACATAAATATGAATGTATTTAATACCACAGAACTATAGCTTAAAACGGCAAAGATGGTAAATTTTATGTAATGTGTATTTTGCCACAATAAAAAAAATTTTTTGAAAGAAGGTAATTTGAGAAACCTCGAAGAAATACCCTGGCATGGAGTGTTACAGAGATTGAGCATGGAGAGTCCTCTTGCGAAGCCCAGAACGGATGGTGGGGAGGGATTACCTGAGGAGAGATGCATTTCCCTCTGTCCTGACAAACTTGGGGAGAATTCCAAGAGTCCTTCTATCAAGCCCCAAGGACTTCAGCTGGAAGCAAAGACACGCCCTTCCCCGCGGCTTCTCCTTGGGTCTTGGACTCCCCATCTGCAGGACTTCCCAAGATCGGTGGAGAAGGCTGGGGGCCGAGTGGACTGAGCTGCCCGACCCAGCTCAGGAGCGGCGGAGGAGTTCTGTTTCGTTCTCCTGGTGAGGATTCTGAATGGGTCCTGCTGTGCCGGAGCACGGAGAGCTGGTGACTGAATCTGTGCAGGGATGTCTGTAACCAGGTGCAGACTGAGTCTAGGTGGTTTTCCTGGAGAAAAAAAGGGGGTCTCTGGAGGACAGGGGTAAGAGGCTGAAGAACAATAAAGAGTCCTTGGGGCGCGCTCCCTTCCTGACATCCGTCACAAACACACCCTGTGCCCAAGGCGACGTGAGAGGGTCGCACACCGCAGATGGAGTTGAGGGCACTGGTGTGGGGAGAGGCAGGCGGGCCCTGAAGGTGCAGGGGCGTGTGGGCCTCGGGACAAGTCAGGGTAGAGGGACCGGCTCCCACAACTCTCCCCCTCCGCAGCCCTTTGGAGGGCTGGGTCCATCGCTGGGCCCCCTCTACCCTCCAGTGCTTGCGTCTAAGCTCCCCAGAGGCGCTTTCTCTCAGCCCTCAGCCTCTGCTCCTGCGCTCCTGGCTGTCCCTGGTCTTGTCTCTCTGAGACTATCCCTGGGCATGTGTCTGTCTCACGATTCCTGCTTCTGTTTTGTCTCATCCCTCTCCTGCTCTCCGTCGCAATCGTGGTTGCCGTCCGTGTTTCATCCCGACCCCTTCTCTTTCCTTGCCTGCCTCACTCTTTCTCGTCCCCCTCTGTCCCTGTCTCCCCATGTCTCTCTCTTACCCTCTTCTCCTCTCTGCCTTGTCGCCGCTCCATCCTGTCTTTCGCTGTGGACGTTTCGTGCTCGTCTCCCTCTGTGTACCTATATCTCTTGCCCCTATCTCCATCACTGTTTCTGTCCCTTTCCCTCCCGGTCTCCATCCCCACGTCCCCTCCCTGTCCCCATCCCAGGCTCCGTCTCTTCCCGGTCTCCATCCCCCTTCCTGGGCCGCCTCCGCAGTCTCCGCCGGGTTGGGACCTCGCTAGGGGCGGGGCAGAGGGGCCGGATCCGAATAACTCGGTTATCAGAGCGAATTGAATTAACTTCTTCACACGAGCGCCGCCAGGCCCGCCTCGCCTCCTTTCCGCGGGGCCGCAGGTGGGGAGGCCCGGGAAAGGGGTCGGGACCCTCTGGCCTCGGACTCTCTGTAGGGACGGAAGGTCTGGTCCGGATTGGGGCAGGATAGGGACACCGGGGATAGGGTCCCGCGCATCCCCGCTCCACATATATAGAGCCCTAAGAGGGCGGCGGGGACCCTTAGGGGTGGGGGTCGGGGCGGCTGAGGGCGGGTTCTGGGCCGCTCAGGCCCCGCCCCCCGGAGCTCGCCCCGCCCCGCCCCCTCCGCGGGGTCCTGCGCGTTAAAAGGCGCGCGGACCCGGCAGGCTGCACTTGCGTTGCACTGGGGCGGAGTGCGGCCGCGACGGGGCGGGCGGACTCTCGGGCGCTCAGAGCTAGCCTCGGGTCCTCGGAGCCTGGCGCTCGAACCTCCCTTCCGACCTCCACCCGGACCCCGACCCCGACCCGGCCCGGCCCGGCCCCCGCCCCCGCCCCCCGGGCCGATGGACTACTCCTACCTCAATTCGTACGATTCGTGCGTGGCGGCCATGGAGGCGTCCGCCTACGGCGACTTTGGCGCCTGCAGCCAGCCCGGCGGCTTCCAATACAGCCCCCTGCGGCCCACCTTCCCCGCGGCAGGGCCGCCCTGCCCCGCACTCGGCTCTTCCAACTGCGCGCTTGGCGCCCTACGCGACCACCAGCCCGCGCCCTACTCGGCAGGTGAGCGCAGCCCCGGCCCAGCTCTCCCTCCAATTCCTGCAGAATCCCCGGGCCCGCTCGCCAAATAAATGCGACTGTCCCCCTCAGCCGTCCCCATTCCTGCCTTGGCCAGACCCTCCAATGCCCCTAGAGACTCCCAGAATACTAGGTTCCCCTCCGCAAGCATGAGCCTCGGCCTCTCATCGCTCCTGTTTCTTTTTTTCGTTGCCAAATCTCTGTCTCGTACCCTTCATGTAAAGGAAATAGATCCCCGTCCACCTCTGGGCCCCTAACAAGGCCTTCCCCGCCCCACCAGCAGAGACTGATCACTAAACCTCTACAAGCCCTGGATCTTTGAAAAAGGCTCCCAGCGCAATCCTATCAACACTTATCACCCCACCCCATCACCCCTGCCCCACAAGATGCATGATCCCCAGCAAGAACCTCTGCAGGAAGCTGAGCTGCCCAGAGGGGAAGCTTACTAGAACCCCGGTGGCCATCAGGCCCCTCCTGCCCTGTCTTGGACCCATCCTGCCTGGGCCCGAACCCTTCTGCAGCCACCAAAACCAGGTCTAGTAGCACAAAATAAAGGGGCCCGGGTCATTAAACCACTTGTATTTCCCCATTTCCCTACAGACTCCCCCAGCTAGAGTCCTGCAGAACCCAGAAGCAGCTCCTGCATCCCCAAGATTTTTGATCTAAGTCCCTGTCCAAACCCTCAACCTGACTGAGCTTCTCAGTCATCCCATCCCTCTGATTTGAGTCCCAGCTTGCCCTATGGAATTTTCTTATCTCCTTTCCTCGTGGGAAAACCACAGGGGACCCAAGTAGAAGACTGGGGCCTAAGAGCCGGGTGTGATGCCTGTAATCCCAGCACTTTAGGAGGACAAGGCGGGTGGATCACTTGAGGTCATGAGTTCGTAACCAGTTTGACGAATATGGTGAAACCCCATCTCTACTAAAAATACAAAAAAAAAAAAAAAAAAATTAGCCGGGTGTGATGGCCCAGGCCTGTAATCCTATCTGCTTGGGAGGCTGAGGCAGGAGAATTGGTTGAAACTGGGAGGCAGAGGTTGCAACGAGCTGAGACTGTGCCATTGCATTCCAGCCTGAGCGACAGAACGAGACTCCATCTCAAAAAAAAAAGAAAAATCCCTAGGGTGGGGATTGCGGGGAGAGATATGAAAAATGAAAACCAGGGTGGGGAGACTGGGTACCCTGAACCATGAAGGTAGGGATTAGGGATAGGGGAGACAGGCTCCAGAGATACAGGGTTTTGAGACCAGGGAGATGGGGATAAGGTACAGAGAGATGAGAGCAGAGGTGGAAGCACTGGAAATCCTAAGAGAAATGGGGACTCAGGGTTGGGGAGACAGATAAAAATCAGGCGATGGGGACCAAGAGAGATTAGAGATGAGGAAGATGAGGATACCAATGGGGTGCTAGAGACAAGAATCAAGGGAGATGGAGACCTGCAGAGATGGACAAAGATAGAGATTGGAGACCACTGATGAATATGAAGATCTAAACCAGGGTTAGAGACAGGGAAGGGAGATACTGTCGGAGACACTGTCTGTGGGGCAGTGGAGACTGGGATGGGAAGAGAGTTGGGGGCTGAGTGTTGGCTTTGGAGGAGATGTGACATGGAGAAGGTGCCTGGGGAGGAAGAAGAAGGGCAAAGGGAAGATGGAAGAAGTCTTCTAAAAGAGAAGAGTGGCCGAGAAGGGGAAAATTGAAGAGAGATTCAAATGGAGGAAGATACGAGGAGAGGCGAACATCTAAGGGAGAATGGGAGTCAGGGGTGTGGGGCAGGATTTAAGAAATGAGGCTTGGGAAGGGGAGAGGTGGATGGGTAGAGGGAGCCAAATCTGTATACAGCTGAGAGTCTGTGGGAAGGTGGGTGGTAGGGCTGAATGGAGGGCCAGTGGGAGGGTCTCCGTTGCAGAGCCTCGGCCCAGAACTGGGTAGTGGGGAGACTGGCAATGGTGATGAGACCTGACAGACATCCAGGGCCAGAGTTGACAGAGCAGGACCTGAAGTGAGGGAGCAGATGAGCTGAGAGACAGGAAGGGAGGGCTGGAGCCAGGGGTTGAATGGGGGTGTTGGGAACAGGGGGAGGTGGAGGGAACAGGGCATGGGAGGAGGGCGACGACAGTGGAGGGGGTCTTGGCTGGAGTATTGGATTATGGTTTCCCCTTGGCGGCTCTTGGGGCTCAGGTCTCCCTGATCTCCGTCTGCCTTTATCCCACCGGCTCCATTGAGTGATAGGGAGGACGCTTGGCCCCAGGCTGCCGGGACCTAGACGAGGGACCAGGCCAGGGACAGGGGAGGTGTGCGATTCCCCCTGGAACTGGACACAAGGGGTTGAACTCTGCTTCTCACTCCCCCATCCTCGTTGCCCTCCCTCCTGCACACACCCACAGTGCCCTACAAGTTCTTCCCAGAGCCGTCCGGCCTGCACGAGAAGCGCAAGCAGCGGCGCATCCGCACCACGTTCACCAGCGCGCAGCTTAAGGAACTGGAACGCGTCTTCGCGGAGACTCACTATCCCGACATTTACACACGTGAGGAGCTGGCGCTCAAGATCGACCTCACTGAGGCTCGCGTGCAGGTACGTGTGTGTTCGAGATTGCGCCTGGAAGGTGTGGGAACTTAATGCCTGACACCTGGGGGTGGGGGAATCCAGGCACATGCAGCACGAAGGCAGGGCGCGGTCCTAGAGTGTTTGGGCAGCCTCGGGAGGTAACAGGGACAGGACTTGGAGACCCTTAGGAGACCTGATCTGTTTAGCCCCAGGATACCTCCGCTCTGTCTCCCTCCTAGGGCAGAACATTCCGGTGATGCTTGAGCTAGGAGGGAGGAGTGGGAGCCCCAGGAGACCTCAGGGCGGAGCTGAAGAGGAGTGGGAGCTTGCCAGTCAGCACCCCTGGGGTTCCCTACCCCGACGCTGCAGCTTTGAAAACCCGGAGCCCGGGAGGCTGAGGCTGTGGCAGGCGCAGGGCTGAAGAGAGCCGAGCTAGAGCAGACTGTTGTCTATTTGTACAACTCTGTGTACAGATGTTCAGTTAGTACACCTTGACTGGACGCCGTGGACAAATTTTTCTGATGCCCTAAACTGCTCTCCACAGCCCTGGAACATTCCAGGAGGGAAATCCCAGAGCTTCCTAAAAGAAGGATTTGGGGGAGGAACTTAGGGTGAGGAGGACGAAGGCAGGGTCCCCTCCAGGAGACCAAGAGTGCTGGGAGGCAGCGGAGTCCGCGGGTGAGTGGATCCCAAGGGCAAGAACCCAGGGATCTGGAGGCAGGAGCCAGTGGAGCGCGCAGAAGGCAGCGGGCTGTGTACGTACGGAAGGGCCGAAGCCCCTCCAACTAGTAAAAACCCAGGCCGGGTTCTTTCCGAGCCAGGATCTCACTCGAGCCTTGCAGCCACGGGCTGACCCCCTGCGTTCTCCAGGCTGACTGGCCCCTGTGCCCGCAGGTCTGGTTCCAGAACCGCCGGGCCAAGTTCCGCAAACAGGAGCGCGCGGCCAGCGCCAAGGGCACTGCGGGAACGGCGGGCGGCGCCAAAAAGGGCGAGGCGCGCTGCTCCTCCGAGGACGACGACTCCAAGGAGTCCACGTGCAGCCCCACGCCCGACAGCACCGCGTCGCTGCCGCCGCCGCCGCCTGCACCTGGCCTGGCCAGCCCGCGCCTGAGCCCCAGCCCGCTGCCTGTCTCCCTAGGCTCCGGACCCGGGCCTGGGCCGGGGCCACAGCCACTCAAGGGCGCATTGTGGGCCGGCGTGACGGGCGGTGGGGGCGGCGGACCTGGAGCTGGCGCATCCGAACTACTTAAGGCCTGGCAGCCGGCCGAGTCGGGCCCCGGGCCCTTCTCCGGGGTTCTGTCCTCCTTTCACAGGAAGCCCGGCCCTGCACTGAAGACCAATCTCTTCTAGCTGCCGGCCTCTGGAGGCTCCGAGCCTGCCCCCAATGACATCCCTGCCCCTCCAGGATCTGACAGCCCCTCCCATCCTGGCCACCCATCTGGAAGTTCCCATCCGTCCCCACTCTTTACTGTCTCACCCCTGGGTGTGTCCTCCCCAACTCTGGAGACCAAATCAGGGCCACTCTCGTTCTCACCACCCTCTCCCAGCAGAGCTGAATTCTTTTCACCCGGACCCCCTCCAGGAGACCCCCGGAGCCCTTTCTAGCTTGGCCTTCTTTGGAGGCAGGATCACATAAGGCCTGTCCGTAACACAGTGCCCTCAAAGTGAAGGTCCTCAAGAAGCAACACAGCCCCCTTCCCTGGCTCTGCAGCGGCTGGGTCCCCCCTTACCTTGGTGACGAGAAGAGCCCGCTGCCCCATGCCGCAGGCCCACCTGCCCTAACCCCACCAGTGCAGAGGCTGGTGGTCACCAGGATAATCAGTAGCCAGTGTCAGTTCGTCCTGTAACCCCTCTATTCCCTAGCCCATCTGGCACAGAGTAGACCTGTTAGAGGACTGGAGGGGCTGCCCAAGGAATGGGACAGAGGGGTTCCCTTTTTTCCAATTTTTTTGGTTGTCCTTTTTCTTTGAAAAACTTGTAATTTATTGAGGTGAGTTTCACTCAATCCAAATAAAACTTAATTTATTGAAGACATCACACCAAAACCCTTCTGAGTGCTCAGGATAGGAACAGGCTGCCTGCAAGACCCTGTCCCAGGCTGAGACCCGTGAGGACCCTCTCCCCCTGCACCGCCCTGCATCCCCAGCGCAGGGCAGCACAGACCAGGAGACAGTGAGAACTAAGCAAACTGGCACTTTATGGCTGAGATCCTGCCCCACCCCAACCAACCCCAATAATATTAAGGTGCCCCCCCCTCCCCAAACCCACACAGAACAGCTTAAATAAACCCCGGCCCGGTTCTTGGGCTATTCCTTCATTTCCGGATGGACACCCGCCCCCACCCCCAGAGGGAGAGGGGAAGTCCTAGCAGAGCTTCTTTCCTGTGGTTCAGAAACACTGGTAAAAGTGGGAGCCCAGACGTACCCAACTGGACCCCTGCGGGTACCCCTGGGGCTGGGAGGTGGGGTCCAGTAAAAGGACAGCACCAGAGTAACCAGGGTCCTCGGTAACCATGGCAACTGACCTTCTGCCCTGAGCCTAAAAAGGCCATGGACAGGATGTCCTCATTAGGGCTCCAAATGATTGGGCAGTGAGGAATGCAGATCCCCAATAAATAGGCACCCCAATAACAGGCAGAGAGATACTGCCCTGACCCTTATAACTTGTCAACCCTGGGGCCATAGCTGGGCCTTGGTAGCAGGGAGGGGGGGCACTGAGTTTGCAGCTTTGTGGTGCCTCCGCTATCACTTGCTGAGCTGCAGGGTGTCCAGAAGGAGGCGCTTGTGAGCCGGGTCCTGCACCCCAGCCTCCTCCAGGTCCTCCTCGGTGATGTCACTGTGGAGTAAAAGAGGCTGGGAGGTGAGATGGGCTAGGGGGTCCTGAGGGCACCAGCTCCGCCCCCAGGGCCAGCCCCTCCCCCACCTGAGAAACTCCAGGTCGTCCCAGCCATTATGCACCAGGCCCTCCTCATAGCGCTCCAAGCCGATGGCCCGCAGCCAGGCGCCCATGCCCGCCTCGCCCAGCCCGCTGGCCCGCCCGCCCTGCGGGCACAGAGCCTAAGAAAACAGGGCATGTCAGGAGGAGCTCAGTGCCCCCTATAGAAACACCTGCAGACAGTCACATTCTGCCGCATGCTCTGGGGAAAAGGGAGGGAAGGGCTGGGCTGCTTCATGTGTCTCCCAACTTCCTGGTGCCCAGTTCAGGGTAGAGGGGACATCCTGAGTGCTGAATGGTGAAGTGAAATGGTACCAGTCTGTAGGCAAGCACAGTCCTCAGGCACACCCAGCCAGCCACCCTGCTCCACACACCTCCTCTGCCAGGTCCTCCTGGATGCTCTCCCGGATGCGGGGTGGAGGGAAGCTGAGGGGCCGGCCATAGTCGGAGGGCAGTCCCCGGGGGGGCTGCAGTTCCAGGGGGCCTGGGAGGAGTGCTGAGCGTGCAGGTCCAGCAGGGGCGTAGTCCACCTCGCTCAGCGTCTTGGCCATCTGCAGCACCGAGCAGGACCGGTCATCCCCACTGGCCACTTCCCCTAGGAAAGTGCTGGCTGGTGAGGGGCCTGGGGGCAGTGGGGGCCTTGGATGGGCCTTGGGAGGCGGTGGGCCACGGGCCTCACCCCCACCACGACCCCGGACCACTGGCCCTGGTAAAGGATCCAGGCTGGGGGGCAGGAAGATGGCTGAGTCTGGCAGTGGTGGAGGTGGAAAGTCTGGAGGGGGCAGAGTGCCTCCAGACTCCTCATCTGAAGAACTCCCCTCTCCCACACGAGGGGGCCGGTGGCGCCCAAGCTGTGGAGCAGGCACTGTGATGGCCACTTTGTTCTTGGTGGCAGGTGGGACAGGGGCCCTGGCAGGCGAGGGTGGCTCCAGGGGCAGCAGCTGGTGCGGGACCCCTTCAAGGACGTAGTAGGCAGGGTTATTGAAGCTGTTCTTGGGTGGGGGGGCCGCCAGCCCTTCTGGTTCAGGAGCTCCCTCTGGCTTCAACCTGGGTGTGGAAGCAGGATGACTAAGCCAGGACCCAGCAACCCAGATCTAAGGCAGTGGGAGCAGTGGGAGAACTGAATGGAAGTCAGAAGCGCCCCTGGTCCTAGACTTTCTCATGACCTTGAGCACATCACCTGCCCTTAGCTTCTTCATCTCTAAAGTCAGGGGGAAGATATAACCCTTTGAATAGATAACCCTACAGTCCTGTGCCTCACTTGCTGAGATTCTCAGATCTTTCATAACTTTATATGTAACCATGAAACCAGAGTTTAAATGGGTCAGAATAGAGGTGCCAGAAGACAGGGCAAGTAAATCCTCTAATGAGAGGCCAGATTTGGAAAGCCTCTCAAGGCACCTGTGGTCAATCCACTGCAGAATCTTTCTCAGAGATTTAGGTGGGTCTTACTCAAGCCTGGGGATAAAACCCCAGTGACAGACAACAGCTGAAGATGAGTAAAAGTACCAAACTGAACCCAGGAGTTTGTAGTTTAAGCAACAATTGGATATAATTAGAAAGCAATCCTCACTTTCCCAAAATGTGACACAGAGCACTAATTCCCCAGGACGTTAACAGTTATTATGTGGAAAATAAGCTTCCTGGTCCATTAACTTTGGGCAACTATATTAAACAGAGTTGAAAAGAGGTTTCCTTCCTGTCCACATGCTCAAAGCTTTTGCTAATAGTAATGTGCACTGGGAATGTCTAAGAAAAGAATCTAGAAAAAAGTATTTCCCAAACCCATTTGACCACAAACCCATTTCAGGTGGGGCCTCCTGCAGGACAGTTCCAAAGAAGGTACCCTGGGAAATCCCAGGCCAAGCCGTGGGCCTCCTCCAAACAGAAGGCTCAAGCTAGGTCTGTTTACATGGAGGGAACTGTCTTAAAAGCAATTTCCAATTCCATTTTAAAAGGCGGAATTGGGAGGAAAGGCTGATTGTGCTCCTTTTGACTCAGAGCCACACCTAAGGGTAGTCTGGCTGACCAGAGTAGCCACAAGCATAAGGGCACAGCACTTCTAACCACAGGGTGGCAGGGCACCCAAGCAGCTGATGATCCCCAGGCTGCCCCTGAGATCCTACAGGGGATAGTGATGGATAATTGGCAGCGGCAGGGTGGGGGAGGGTGGCGACAGTTTCCTCCTCTTACCTGGGGGTCAAGGGCTCCTCCCGGGGAGCTGCTCGGGGTGGGGCTGGAGGCCTCCCAGTTGGTGGCGGTTTATCTGGCTCTTCGAATAACCTGGAGAGCGGGCAGGAGGCCTCTGTGAAAGCTGGCTTGCGGCTCCCTGACCTGCCAGGGATGTACAGGAGAGGGGAGATGAAGTGGGGCTGACCAGATGCCCCTAGGTACCCTTTCACATGACATTCAACACAGCCCTAGCTCACCTGGGCTCCTGGCTGCCTCGGGACACAGAGGGGACTTTGCTCTTTGCTCCTGCCTCATCCTTATCAATGCTGATCCATTCTGAGGGGGCAGGAAGGGAGACTCAGAGGAGACCTGGGCTCCTGGATCCCACAGACACCCACTGGGCATGCTAGCCCTTTCCCAGCTATGCCTTGGAGCAGGACTATTCCCAGCTGTGGCTACAGAACTTCCAGGTATCCCAGAGATTCCAACATGCCCAACCAACCCTGGTCCTGCCCTCCTAGATCTCTTCACACCACCCTATCTCATGTCCCAGTGGAGTCCCCACCGTAGAGCCGCTCACGGGTGCCCAGGCGCTCCGTGGGCACCCGCACCTTCATGGAGCCACGGATATTGCCTGTCTCCTCGCCGCGGTGGGACAGGAAGGTCAGGAACTGTTGGGCCGTGCTGCCAATCATGGACTTGAGTGCAACCACACACTCCCCTGAGGGGCAGATGGGACAGACCAGCAAATTACCAAGCCAATCTAGGGCCCTAGTCTGGCTTCCTGTTCCTGTCAGCACCCCTCACCCCTCACCATAGGATTCATAACCATCCATGGACTTGACTGTGAGCAGGAGGTGCTGGTCCTGCAGGTACTCGATATCAGCCAGAATTGGTTTGAGCTGGGAAACAGGGAGGCCCAGTGAGGAACAACGCCCAGCCACTTCCTCCTGCCCCTCCCGCATGCTGCCCCTGACACCAGTCATTCCCCACGCTCAGATCATCTGTGCTCACTCATACTCAGTTCTTCAGGGAAGAGCCAAATCCTTAACGTAGAAGACACAGCCCTGTACGGGCCTTTTACAGCACTTAGCATCACTGTAACTAACTAATTTTCTGTGTCCTCAGTAGCCAACAGAGGACCTGACATTTAGCAAAAGCTCAACAAGCATCTCCTGAATGAACAAACTGCAACAAGGTTCCATACTCCCAAAATAAAGCAAAGACCTTTATCCACACACACACACACACACACACACACACACACACACACACACTCTGCTGGCCCCACAGTCCCTCCCAGGCAGGCTCCCCAAAAAATTATTCTGCACCCCTCTCTGTGCCCTCACCCATAAGCAGGGGCCCTGCCCACAGCCTCACCGTGGGCAGCTGGCGTGAAGACCACTGCACTTTGAGGAAGTTGATGTTGTCACTGCTCTGGGCATCATTCTCAAAGCTCTTCTTGTATTCTGGGGTGAGGGTAGGAGACACCCAACTGAGTACTACCTCCCAGCTTCCCTCCCCCCTAAGTAGGGGTCTGACTGCTGGGGGCACCCTCTGGCCTCCCATCCCCCTTGGCCCAGCCCCAGCCCCGCCTCTGACCCTCCAGGCAGGTGGAGTAGAACTCAATGAAGAACTTGGTGCGGCTGGCTGTCTTCACAATGGCCTCGATGCTCTCAAACTCAATGTAGGCCTGGTCTGAAGTCTTCGAGAGCCCTGTGGGGAAAGGGAGGAGAGCAAACAAGAGGGCTGAGAGGGCATGAGAGGGTCACAGGAGGAATGGGACAGAGGCAGGCCCTGGGATTTGAAATCGGGGGCCCTGGCAGAGCAGGAAGCAGGGCCAGGAGGGGCATCCCCAGTCCCAAGTCACCAATGGGGAAACTCCAGAGCCCAGACACTGGACCAGAGCAAAGAGATAACCCAAGGATAAAAGACCCATTGAAGAGGGTACTAGGGACCAGAATGCCTGTGGAATTCCCCACCAACAACCTGCCACACCTCCAGGCATACTCAGGAACACACACATGGCCCTAGGCAGACACAGACACACAGATACAAGTACACTCACATATGCACACACATACTCATGGGCATACGACACTTGTGATGGCCCAGGTGCACAGACACCCTGACACATCACACCTTCAGAAACACTCCTGCACTCACTGGTACACATCCACACACACACTTACATAGTCAAACCTATGGTACATCCCAAAGCCACCACCAGTGCCCACCCAGATTATGCCACATCCACAAGCACATCTGGAACAGTCACCTTTCTTGGAGATGAACTGGGAGGTAACTCCAACCTCAAATGTCCCAAACACAGGGGAATGGTCGCTGGAGACAATGTCATCAGTACAACCTGGGGAGTGGGGATAGGAATGGGGACTCAGGGGGAACAGTCCTACCCTCTGCTCCCGCCTCCCAAAGTTAAGGCAGAATCCAGAGGGTGACCACCCCAGATCTCCCATCACCCTGTCTGGGAAGCTCTGACCATAAGAATTGCAGATGATATGAGTTTCAGGGTAGGATTTCCACAGAATCCGATCACACCATGAGGGCACATTGGTCCGGACCTGGGGCAGGGAATGGCAGCATGGTTAGCACTGATAGCTAGGGGGCTGCTTGGCATGGACCCCACTTCAGAGTTGATGAGTCCCCACACTTCTATTACAAGGGGCCCCAGCACCCACCTCCCTTCTTGGATCCTCACAATACCCAGGATCACCCAAAGGTCTCAGAGGGGCCATGGACACTGGAGTGGTAGCTGCAGAGGCCCACACCCTTGACCCAAATTCTTGATTTGTCCCAGGCCTGGTGTCCCCCAAGGCCCATACTGTTTTGGCTCACCCCAGTTGGTTTCTGCTTGTGCCAGGCATATGTGTCCCGGGAACCCCGCTCATAGCGGTAGGTGGGTGGGAAGGAGATCTCCTCCTCACCTAAGGAAAGCAGGGGACAGGTGGGGTTCAGGGCCCTGACACCCAGAGATACCACAAGCCTCCCAGCCCTCAGCTCTCCACCTGTCAGGCCCACACTCACTGAATCGAAGGAAGACCTTGTGCTTCTCCCGCTCCAGGTTGAGCTGGTCCACCCTGAGCAGGGGCTCAAACTCCTTCCTGCTGATGTAGTTCAGGATCTCCTGCAGTGGGGGACACAAAGGCTGGAAACTTTCCTCCTGAGCCAGAGCCAGGGGTGATAGCCCATGTGGTCCTTAGCCTCCCTACAGCCACGGCAGGGCCCTGCTCACACCTGGATATCCATGTCCAGGCGGTAGTTGAGGTCCCCAAACCAGAAGAGGTGTGTGAAACGCAGGGAGATGTCAAAGGCACTGAGTTGCCGGTCGCCCAGCGAGAGCAGTCGCAGGATGTCCAAGTAGTTCTGGTTCCTCCTATGGTGAGAGGTGCGGGGTGGGGAGTAGATCCCCAAGGTCAGGGCCACAAGACAGGGACAGGCATAAAGGGAAGAAATCTTGGGAGTCAGGGATGGGGTAAGGATCCGGGTCCCTGGGGACAAGGTCAGGGTTGGGAACAGAAGGGTGTTGAGCTGGGATAAAAGAGCAAGGGTCTCTGGAGACAGGCCTACAGGAGGGTCATGGACTCAGATGTGGGACTCAGGCCTCGGGTGAACAGGAGATGGGTGTAAAGAGACCACAGGAAAGGTGCCCCCTCACCGAGCCGTCTTCTCACTTCCTGAGGTGAGGTGACAATTCACAAAGCCAAATGAGGTACCATTGAACATGAAGGAGACACCCACAGCCCCCTTGTTCCCTGTTAAGGCAAGCAAGAGAGGAAGGCCCAGGTCACCCTCAGAGGGCTCCCAACTCTCCCTTCTGCCTCTCAAAGCCAAAGTGAGAGGATCCTCCCGCTGAGCCCACCAGACACTTTGACATGGGTGGGCCCTGCACACACCCACCCCTTCCCTGGAGGTCCTCACTGGGCACACATGGTCTGTGTGGATGGCCTGAGTCTGTATGTATGTGTGAGTAGAGCCCCTGGAGATCTCTAGGGGCCCCAAGGGTGAAGCTGAAAGGCCCTGCAGATTCTTAACAGAATACATCCTGGGAGAGGACCAGACCAAAAATCAGAAGACCTGGGCACAATGCCTGGATCCACCACTTACTTGCTGTGTGACCTTGGACAGGGCAACTCAACCACTCTGGGTTTGAGTTTTATCATCTGTGAAAAGCGGGTAATTATCCTAGCCTCGCCTTCCTAGGAGGGCTGAGAGATTTCGAATATGAATATGCTTTTCAAAGTTCAAAGTACCCTATATACGAGGAAGCGAAGATCACCAAAAACAGGGGATCCTAGGCTGGAGAGGAAGGAGAAGCCATGGACAGAGGGACACTGCCACCCTTGGGCACCCACCAGCCCTGCTTACCCAGGGTGTTGGCGATGCCAGTCTTCACACTGGACGTACTGACGTGGCTGATACGGTTCTCGTGCTCTGGCTTGACCAGCACCGCCACCTTGATGTTCCACAGTGATTGCATGGCAATCTGGGTGGAGAGTGCATGGTCACCACTGCCCTGCTGCACCTACTGCCTGCATTTCTCCCTGGACGATAAATAGACTTTTGTGTCTGTCACAGGATAGGAAGGCTTGCCACCCCTCTTCCTGAGGGACTGGAGAGAAATGGTTCCTCTCGTGGCGTGAAGGACTCAGGTCAGATCTCCCAAAGGATACGCTCCAGGACCAGAGAAAAAGCCAGTGAGGCTGTGCTCCTAGGGCTGCCCATGAAGTAGGATAGTTTGAAGGTGGTGTGTGAGGACAGGGGGCTGGACAAGATGACCCTCCTCACCGGGCGGTAATCCAGATCTGTAAGCTCCTTGAGGCCCCCGCGCAGTAGGTCCAGCCACTCGCGGTCACCCACTGAGTTCTCCTGGGTCCCAAAGACATAGATGTCATGGGGTATGGTCACTGTGACCTCATCCAGGGTCTTTCCCAGACCCTTCGATGTGAACCAGGATGTCACGTTTTTCGGAGGTGGTACACTTCCTGGAGGTGAAGGGGATGAGGTGGGTCTGGAGGGGTTAGGCCCCTGCTCTGGGGCCATCCCTCTCTCCCGCCCCAGCCCCAGCCCCAGCTTGTGCCTGACCCATGTTCCAGGTGCCTATGAAGACAGAGATCATGTCCGGCTCATCCTGCTTGGAGTGCTTGTTCTTCATGAGCTGCAGCAGCTGGCAGAAGGCCTCCCGCTTCTGGGGGAACAGCAGCCACTCAGGGGCAGGTAGGCATCCCGGAAGCCCCCCTTCCACAGTAGACAGCTCATGTCCATGAGTCTCTGGTTCTCCACTGTATACCCACTGCTCAAGCATGTAACAGTGCTGTAAATGTTATCCAACCTCAGGCCACCCGTTCTCAACACTCTAACCTGTCAGACCCACCCCTGCCAGGAGGGATGGCATGCCTACATCATGTGTTCCTTCTGTTCCCATCCAATGGGAAGCACCCATATGAGGACCCTGGCTGTCCCCAGTGGCCTGGCCCAGCCTGCTGCTCACCCGTGCGCTGACAAAGATGAAGTCCTTGCGCTGAGTCCGGTCCTTCTCCTTTTCAAACACAACACCCAGCTTGTTCTGGACACGCTGGGACTTAATGAGCTGGCGGACTAGGGCATGGAGGACAGGTCACATGGGCCTGTGCCCCTAGGCCGGGGGATCCCCCTGCCCACCCCTCCCAGGTCTGGCCCTGGCTCACTGCGGTCATGCGTGAAGGTGGTCCAGTCCTCCTGGGAGTCCCGCTGTCTCCGCAGCAGCACCAGCCGCCCACCCTCCACATCCACGCTCAGCGTGAACTTCTGTGACTTCCCGATCTTGGTCAGGTCACCCAGGGTCACATCTAGCTTCACCTGCAGGCCAGGTGGGAGGCTGCTGACAAGACCTTGGGGCAAGCAGCACCCTGCTCCCCTCCAACTGCCCTTTGCCCCATGAGGCCCCACTGCCATGTACCTCAAAGGCCTGCACAGGGATGGTCTTGGCCTTACGTGTGGATGGCTGCGGAGCCGGGGGTGCTGTGGAGCTCATGTCCTGTAGGGCCTTCAGGGCCTGGAGGGAACAAGGGCAGGGTGAAGTCAGGGGACACACTGAAGCCTGGGGCAGGGAGGGACACAATTGACGCTGGGGCCAATGTTAAGTTGTAGACTCAAGGTTGAGATCAGTGCTAAGCTAATGACAGTGGCCAGTGAATCGGCGGGCAAGGGTCAGAGGTCATGCCACCTTCTTCTGGATGCCTGACAGGAAGTCCTTTAGCACTGACAGCTTCAGCACCAGGCTCTCTAGTTCCTGCTCCCCTGTCTGTGGCAGGTTCTGGGAGGGTAGAAAGAACCAGGCTTGTATAAGTCACTTAAGCATAGCCTCCCAGCCAGCTCCAGAACACGAACCCACCTCCCGGAGGTCTCCCTACAATCCCACCTGCTGCTGCAAAAGGCGGGTCACCATGGGCGAGCTCTGCTGGTCAAACACCTTGGACAGGATCTCCAGGCCTGACAGGACCTTATCCACCTCACTAGGGGAGACATCAGGTCAGAAGAATTCCCACCCAGACCTAAGTACAGGGAAGGAGGCACTGGGTGTAGCCTCCATCTCAGCACAAGGATAGGTGTACCAGGTGAGGAAAGTCAGCAAGCAATGGCTAGTTGACTGTTCAGGGTCAGAGGTCAGAGCACCTGTACAGCCAGGGAGCAGGCGAGCACAGGTGGAAGGTAAGGGTAATGCATGGGGCTGGATGTCCCAGATACCTGTGCAGCCTCCGACACGAGGTGGCGAGGGTACGGGTGAGGTGGGGCAGGTGGCTGGCTCCACCCCGCACAGCCTCCAGGTCCAGCCCATAGCTGCCTTTCAGGTACTCATGTGAGACGGTGCTCAGCCCATTGGGAGCACTTCGGGAAGGGGTAAAGAAGTCAGTGGAGGTCCTGCTGTCCTGTCCCAGTACCCATGCCCCATCCCTGGAAGAGACAGTACTTGTGGCAACCAGGGTGGAATGAATCAGGGTGTCTGCCCTCTGGGCTGAGGTGGGGTGAGGGTCCCTGGTGAAGACTTAGAAGGCCTCCCCACCTTTGGTAGGAAAACAGTTCTCAGAGGAGAAAGGGTCTCCTGCTCAGTGGATGGGGTAGGGGTCTCACCTCTCAGCAGCTGGAGTTGTGGGAGTCTCAGGGGTTGGTAGGGGACTGCTGGGCCCAGTGTGGGCAGAAATGCTGGTGGAGCCAGACCGCGGGGGCAGCGGGGGCTTCTCATCCTCCCCATCTGTGGGCAGGGGTCAGTGGGCAGCTGTCTGGGCCTCCCACACACGGTGGAGTAGGAGGCATGAGGCAGCTATAAAGTGACTTCCGTGGAAAGAGGGATAAAGGGCGCCGGCATCATGGCCAAGGGCAAGGGGACTACAGGAGAGGTGGGGTTGAGAATCGGGGATGGGAAGAGGCAGGGAGAGCCAAGGGACAGGGGCAGGGAGGGGATCCACACACTAGTACCTGAGACATCCCGGTCATCTAGAGGGTCCGGCTCCCGCTCCCCCTCTACAGGAAGCAGCAGGGCACATACAAGGCCCTGGTTAGGCTGGGCGTACAGGCCGATGAGCTCGCCCAGGGTCTGGAAGCGGCGCACAGGCACACCCTGCGAGGTCTGTGGGCCAGCAAGGGTGGGAGGACGGGTCAGCCAGCTGGTCCCCAAGCCCTAAGCTGGATGAAGGTCAGGGGTCAGAGGCCCAAGGTTCTACCTGCACAGCCAAGAAATCTTCTCCATCAGGCAGAATTCGATACGTGTGCACATGCTTCTGATACCTACACCAAGGCAGGGCCAGAATCTGTCACCGCCAGGCTGGGGTCTAAGACCCAAAGCACCCCTTCTTCCTGCCAGCAAGCTCAGCATCCCAACGCCCTCAGCTTGGTTTCCCTAAACCCACCTGACCAGATTGCACAGGGTTAATGATGGGGATGGTCCACTTCCACCCTCTTAGTGTTGCCAATAAGGGCAGGAATGACCAGAACACCCTCCCTCTCCCCACCAGACCTACACAGACTCCACACCCACCACAGGGCAGGGCCCAGGAAGCAACAGGCAGCTCTTTTGTGGCCTCCACAGCTGCCTAAACAGCCCCTCTGGGCTGTGGTACCAGTCTGGGCCCCCCGCCAGAGTAAGTCTTCAGAAGCCTGGTTAGCCTGTTTCCACACACAGGCAACATGGTAATATGCATGTGCCTCCTGTGTTTATGCTGCTGTCTGGCTCTGCCGGAGTCAGGTATGTCTAGGGCAGTTTTGCCGAGGAATGTGGGGGCATCACCCTAGGCTTTCCCACCGAAGAGGGCCCCCATGGGAGACCTGGGTCTCTAGGAGCCCCAAGCTAAGGAGGGGCAAGAGGGGTGCTGACAGACGGCAGCTGCAGCTGAACAGGTGACAGCTGAGCCAGGTGCATACTCAGTGGGGGATGGAAGATCCTCTGCCTCCACACCTCAGGGCGTTTCCCCCAGGAGTTACCCAGGAGGAGTCACCCTAGGTGTTAGGCAGGAGGGAGATGAGGACCCCCCATCCATGGCCCTCTCAGGGGCTCTCCTGGCTGCTTATGCTGGGTGTCTGCCTGTGACCGGGTGTTCCTTGGTAGACTATTATAAACACTGTCTGTGTTTATTGCAATAGCAGACCATTGACTGAATCCTATCTGTGACAGGCTGGGTACCCAGTGTCCTATAGATCTTATTTCTCACATTTTTTTTTTTAAAAGATGGGGTTTCACCATGATGGCTAGGCTGGTCTTGAACTCCTGACCTCAGGTGATCCACCCACCTTGGCCTCCCAAAGTCTAGGATTACAAGCATGAGCCACCGTGCCCGGCCTAATTCTCACATTTTTAAGCAGATATTATTATCCCCATTCTCCAGCTGAGAAAACAGGCTCAAAGAGGAAAAGTGATTTGCCTAAGGTCATAGAGTAAGTGAAAGGTTGTGTTGGGATTTTAAACCATGGCAGAAGGCAGGGTAGTATCCTGCCCTGCTGGTGAGATTGCCTGTGCCTGCTGGGGCCGGAGCGTGTCTTGAATGTTATCCATGAGCACCCGCAATGTATATAGATAAGCAAGTGTATGTGTATTAAGCAAATCTAAGATATTGCCCTCATCTGACTGCCGACATCTGATCCTTACCCCCAGGCTCTTGAGATTCAGGGAGGAGCCAGTCAGCTGGCAAACCTGAAGCCCCCACTCACAGTGAGACCCCCTCACCCCCGTCACAGCCTCCCCTGGCAATGGGGCCAGGATTCTCCCCCTACTGGGACAATAATGTTCCTCACCCAGACACAGGCCCCAGCTGTCCCCCTCCCACTCAACAGCTGACCCAGCACCTGCCTCCCTCCCCAGCCTAATTAGGGGGTATGCCTCAGAGGGGGCTGGGAGGCAGGACTTGGAGATATTCATCTGCCTGGTCTGTCCCTCCTTAGTCTCCCCCTACTGGGCCTCAGACTTGAGGCCTAAGCTGAGACTTATAGGGCCCCTTCCTTGCTGGGTCAATTGCCTAGGCGAGAGTTTTTCAACCTCCATACCACTGATATTTTGGATTGCAGTTCTTTATTGTGGGGGACTGTCTTGTGCACTGTAGAACATTTAGCAGTATCCCTGGCTTCTACCCACTAGATGTCAATAGCCTCATCCCAGCTGTGACAATTAAAAATTACCCCCGGCTGGGCAAGGGGGCTCACTCCTGTAATCCTAGCACTTTGGGAGGCCAAGGTGGGTGGATCACTTGAGGTCAGGAGTTCAAGACCAGCCTGGCCAATATGGTGAAACATCATCTCTACTAAAAATTAGCCAGGCTTGATGGTGAGCACCTGTAATCCCAACTACTTGGGAGGATGAGGCAGAAGAACCGCTTGAACCCAGAAGTCAGAGGTTGCAGTGAGCCATGATCATGATACTGCACTCCAGCCTGGGCAACAGAGTGAGACACGGTCTCAAAAAAAAAAAAAAAAAAAAGTCTCCCCTGGTCTAGGCTAATGTGCCCCCTAACCAAAGATGTCAGGAGAACAAAGGGGTAAGGAACCGACATCAGGAGAGGAGTTTGGGAGGGAGGTCACAGGGCTAAGAAAGATCTAAATAAAGCAGCCCCCCCCCCCACCACCGCCAGATTCCCACTCACTACTCCCACTCCAGAGGCCCATAGAAGCCAACTCAGTGTCAGACTCCAAGGCAGAGGGTACAGGGCAGGGAGAAGACTGCAAAACCTTAAGTGCTAACTCACCCCAGCACCACTACCACACTTGGCTGAAAGGCACAGCCGCAGGACCCAGCCCACTCGGACAAGAGCCAAGTCTAGCTCTGCTCTCAGCACTGGTAGCTCAGGGGGCTAGGACAGCCAGGTAACCAGGGCTCAAGCCCAGAGCCAGAGCTCAAACACTGACTCACTGGTTCATAAATAATGGCAAGGTCCCATACAGCCTCAGCCCCTGCTTCCCCAAGCCTTCCTCTCTACACCACCCATCACCACCCCCACCAGCCATACACAGCCAGGCAGAACCCCAGAGCACAGAAAGGAACCCTAAGGAAGCTGCCGGGCATCCCCACACACCCTGTCAGTCCCTCTACCCCGACCCCCTCTCCTGCTCACCACTCAGTCCCTATCCAAATGGGACTGCACACAACGTGGAAAGCACATCCTCTCTCCTGCTCCCTTCTACCTGGAGGATGCCTGAAGGGGTCTGCAGGGGAATGCCCGAATTTTTCGTCCCTTACAGCCACACTGGGCCGCAGAACCCCACATCCTCTGCCCTCAAGGCTCCTGAAAGTGCCCCAAGGCACACAGCAGGAAGTGCCCTTGCATCCTTCCTCAGACCCAGGAGAAAGCCAAGGCCCCTACTCTGACGGGTGGAGGCGGGTCTGGCATCCCACCACCCCAGGCACCCTGACCCGGGCCCTCCCCGCACTCCCGGTCTCCGCCAGCCCGCAAGGAGCCCCCGCCCCACTCACAGGACGCAGAGCGCGAAGGCCCCCGCCACGCTCTCGCTGTCTCGGACCAGGAAGCTGCCATCTCGGCCCGCCCGGGCCAGCAGCTCCTCCGCGGCCGCGCGGCTCAGGTCGCGGTGGTACCAGGCGGGGGCCTGGCTGCCCAGCGCGCCCCCTGGCCCTGCGCCCCCCGGGCCCGGCGCCCCGCAGGTCGAGGCCATGGCCCGCACAGGGCTCAGGGCTGCCCGGGCCCGCCGCCCCGCGCCATCCGCCCCAGGACGCTAGGGGCTGAGGCTGGGGCTGGGGCCGGACCCGGGGCGCGGGGCCCGGGCCTTAGGATCCGTGGGCCCGACAGAGCCGAGGGTCGGGACTCCGCGCTCCGCGGCGCAGGCCGCCTCGTTCGCCGCGCAGCCGCTGCTGCCTGCAGCGCCGGCCTCAACTTGAAGAGAAAGAAAAGTTTGTTCAGAGGCGGCGGGGGAGGGGCGGGAACGGAGCGCAGAGCCGACGGCCGCCCCCTCCCCCTCCGCTCGGCCCGGAGCCCTGGCCGCCCCTGCCCCCCGCCTCCTCCAGCTGGGACGGTGCCCCCACCTTCCCGCTGGGCCTGGGATCTCCCAGACCCCACGACAATCCTGCCTCCATCACTCACCCAAGGAGATCCAGCCCCTAAACACCCATCGAAATCCAAGTCCTCCCATCCTGGTCCCGACACTTCGGGATCCAGGCACCCCCCAGAAAATTCAGCGCTCTTCGGTTCTCCCAATGATATGACCCCTATGCCCCGTAAAGGTCTGATTCCACTCCACGCCTTTTCCTCTCGGCCCCCGTACAGCTTGGCTGCATGGAGTTCCCCAAACCTGCCAAGAAATGCAGGGCCCCCCAACTCCCAAGATGTACGGCCCCCATACAGCTTGGCTGCATCGAGTTCCCCAAACCTGGCAGGGCCCCCCCAACTCCCAAGAAATGCAGCCCGCTCTTAGAGCTGAACCCCTAACTCCGCGGGTCCGGACTCCGGCAAATCCCGCGGGGAGATCCCCTCAATGGAGATCCGCTCCCCCAGATAAGGTGCGACGTCCCCGAGCCCCTCACGCAGCCCCTCCCAGCCCGGCAGAGCCCTCCCCCCTCTCGGCCAAGTTCCCCGCACCACCCCCCACACCCGCAGGCCGGGCCTTGGCGGGGTTCAGCAGTCCGAGGTCAGGAGGCTCCCTTGGCCCGTCTAGGAGAAAGTTCCCTCTCGGGATCCCGGCCGCCGCACGCAGTCCCCCACCTCCCGGGCTGCTCCGGCGCCCCCTTCCCCGGACAGCGTCCCTGAGCTCCCGGCGGCCACTTAAGATGGCCATCCGCGCGCGCCCCCGCCCTCCGCGCCGCCCGCCCCGCCCCGCGCCGCCCCGGGGACCCGGGGAAAGCACCTCACCCCGCCCCGCGCCTCGGTCCCGGAGCCGCTGGCCCGCAGGGTGACCTCGGGCAATTCGCGACGCGGGGCTGAGCCTCGGCTTCCCGCTCTGGAAAATGGGGATCCTGTGGCGAGGGCCGCCTCTGGGGGCCGGGCTCGTACGGCGCTCGGCACCCGGCCTGGCGCCCCGCCCGCGCTCCCGAAAGGCGGCTATTTTTATTATTAATTAAGGAGGAACGAAGGTGACAGCTGTGTAAACTGTAAAGCGCGGCTGCGGGACAAACGGGTATTATTAGCACTCGCCCCCGCCCCAGCAGCTCCCTCCGAGTCAGCAAACTCGCGCCTCGGCGGGCCGGACGCCCAGCGGGGAGCTCCCTGACTGGGTCTGCTTCGAGGCCCTCCGATCCCCTCCCCTCCCGCCAGGGGCGGAAGGGGGACGCGGCCGCCGGAAAGGGGGTGGAGTCCAAAAAAGGGTCTGGCCCGCCCCCTCCCAAAAAAAGACCTAGCCGGTGGCGGCGTCTCCGGGGAGTCGTCTTCCTGCCCCGCCCCTCCGTCCCCTGGCTCCTTAAAGGCGCAGGCCTCCAGCCCGGCGCCCGCCGCCGCCAACTCCTGGGCCGCCTTAGGAGGTTCCCTTTAAACTGGGAGATAACTTTCACTTTGCCATGTTGAACCTGTTGACGGAGTCCGTGTCAGTACCGCGAGCTCCTTCCTCTATTTCAAATATGCGTTGATTTAACCCAGCTGGAACAGAGCCTGGGACGTGGAAGGGGCTCTGTGGGGCCTTCCACACTAGATAAATATAATAATTAAGAGATCTACCCAGCCACCCAGCGGTGCCTCCAGAACCCAATAACTCAGCTTACAATCTGTGCCATCTTCCTCATCAGTCACCTTTTAGTATAAGAAAAGATGAGGCTGGTGTGAGGGGAATCCTTGGTAGTGGGGGAGAGACCTGGACTAGGAGTGCACACCTGGGTTCTCGTCCTAGCTGGGCCACCCACTGTCAGGCTGTTTTCAGACACTTACCTATGCCTCTCTGGGGACAGTTGTAGGAGTGTGGAAACAGCCAAAGGGAAAGGGGTGTTGGGAGACCCAGAGCTATCTCAGGCCCAGCTCCCAAGGGCTGTGCGAAGACAGAGCAACCCCCAAAATAGGCATATCCACCAATCCTAGGAGTAGACAAAGGTGCCAGAGGCTTCTCACCCCGGAAGCCCCTAAGGGTTTCTAACTGTTCCAGCCACACCTCCGGGACACAGAAGCGCTGAATCAGTTCCAGGCTCTTGGGTATTCCACTCCAGGAACCCCCCAAACTGCCCTCTCCAATTGGCTCTGTTCTTCCTCGGAGAGTCCCAAGCCCCAACGCTGCTCCTTCAATGTGCATCACGGTTAGGCAGTGTGATTTTTTTTTCAACCCGCTGGCAATCCAGAGCCTTTCTTGGACTCCCAATCCCAGCTTTCCAATTACAGAGCCGAGCACAGAGCCAGGCAGACGAGGACTGGCGTACCGGGAGGCTGTTTGGAGACCAAGATAAGTAAGCTGAGGACCTGGCTCTCACTTGGGGCAACAGGAGCCACAGGACCCCCGAAGACTATTAATGTGCAGACACTGGGCTCATGGGCTTTCTAGGCAACAGCTCCTCTATATTTCACAAGCCTGAGGGCAGGACTATTATCCTTTTTTATATTCAGGGGGAAACAAAGGTTTAGAGCAGTGAAGCAACTGTTTCACAAAGTAGGTAGCAGAGCTGGGGTTAAAATACAGGTCTATTTGCTCTAATCTGAAGGAATCCAGAAGCTGTAGAATCTGTCTCCCACCCACCCACAAACTCACAACCAAAATAATTCCTCAGATGTGGATATGTCAGTCTAGAGCCCCAAGCCCCACCATGAAGCAGGAACTGACCGGGTAACAGAGCGTTGGGTGACTAATGGAAGCATGCTTAGGATGCTGTCATTTGTGGAAGCTGGAGCCTAGCGTGGTTATCCAAGCTGAGGGCAGGTAGTCTGAGAGGACTGGACTCAGCCAAGGAGCCAGAGTTGCAGCATCAGGGCCAGGCTGAGCAGGAGACTCCCAATCCCATGAAGCAGGGCGCCAGCATTCACATTCATGGCTGCAGCATAGAACCTCGCCACCTCCTCATTGGGATTGCCCTGAGTGGAGTCAAACCACATCTGGATGCAGCGGCCGCTCCCTCGGCTATAGTTGCTGACCTTGTACGAGTGACTCCAGAGGCCCTCACAAAGGGCGGCTGGAGTGGGGAAGTAGGACTCAAAGGTGCGGCAGAGGGCCCCAGCTGGGCACTTGTTAACTCCTGCAGGGAGAGAGATGGTAGACACAGACGTTCAGCCCCTGGGCCTCCCCAAAGCTCATTTCTGACCACCCCTAGAAATCACCCCACCCCAAATCCTTGAGGATTCTCCAAACCCCACCTCAATCGCCCTCACCTGAGGTCCAGTCCCATCCTCTGTGCCAATTGCTCTTGCAGGTGTGGGAGGTGTGACAATCCTCCCACCAGCGCTGACAGTCCTCTTTGCATAAGGGCACATCCAGGAAGCGTTCTTTGCGCCAGCTCTGATTCACCTGGGTGGGAGGTGGGGAGGCAAGGCTCGTTTCAGCCAGGGATGCTGGCAGCCGTAGCCTTGAAGTGACTGAGAGGGATGGCGGTCTGCTGGGGTGGGAGGAGGAGACATCCTACCTGCCGGATCCAGGGCCCCAGGTTGGGTGAGCACTCATAGAGACAGGTGTCCTGGATGAAGTGGCGCTTGCAGGCGGGCTCCATCCTGCCGCAGTGCTCCCAGTTAAAGTTGTACAGGCGGGAGGTGTCCTTGTGCAGCTCCTGGCTGGTGTCGGCCGTGCAGCAGGCATTCTTCCTCCAGGGACTGCACTGGGTGGGGAAGACACAGGACTAAGTGTACCCACACCCTCCTTCTACCACCTCCTGTCTCTCCCCCATTTGGTTCTTACTCCTCTGCCCTAGGTAGGTTGTCCTGGGAATACTCACTGTGATGGTCCCTCTGTCCTAGGCCTCCAGAAGCCCTGTTCTTGGAGGAAACAATTACAACCGTGTGTTCGGGGGCTGTGGGAGCCCAGGAGAAACCTTGTCGTGGGAGTAATAGCTATCATTTATGTGGCACGCAACACTTCATAAAAAGTCCTTTCACATACTCATTTAAAAATAATTATTGAGCACCTACTTTATGCCAGTCACAGTTATAGATGCTATGAATATAGAAGAGAACAAAACAGACAAAAATATGTATTCATGGAACTTTCATTCTGGTCAGAGGAGACAGACAGTAAGAAACTAAAAAATATATATATGGTATATCAGGATATGATAAATGATATGAGAAAAGGTAGAGCGGTAATGTAAAATATGGAATGATTGCTGACATTTTAAATGGGTTAGAAAATGCTTCATTGGTAGGTGACATTTTGAGCAAAGGAAGAGAAGGAGTGAGCCATGCAGTTATAGAGTTTGAATACATTCATTCTTCTTGGCAGGTAGTAAGATCTGAGTCCCAGTGGCTAGGCCAGTGCCAGACACATAGTAGCCCCATGAAAATATTTGCTGGAAAAAGTAAGCAAAAGCCAGGCCATGCATGGTGGCTCAAGGCGGTAATCCCAGCACTTTGGGAGGCCAAGTCAGGTGGATCACCTGAGGTCAGGAGTTCGAGACTAGCCTGACCAACATGGTGAAACCTCGTCTCTGGTAAAAATACAAAAAAATTAGCCAGGCATGGTGGTGGGTGCCTGTAATCCCAGCTACTTGGGAGCCTGAGGCAGGAGAATCACTTGAACCCAGGAGGCAGAGGTTGCAGTGAGCCGAGATTGCACCATTGCACTCCAGCCTGGGCAACAGAGTGAGACTCCTTCTCAAAAAAGAAGAAAAAGTAAGCAAAGGCCCTACTTTTTAAGTCTATCTCTATCTAACATATAGTTACATCATATTTTCACAAGATTTTAACCTAGACTAGGTTTTCCAGGACTCCAACTACCATGAAATAGAAGGCTGTACTATGTGTTTTGTTCTACTAGAGTTATTCACTATTTTAGAAAATTATGTTATCAACAGCAACCTTGCTTATATTATGGTATCTTACAGTGTTTAAGTCACTAATATAATACATCTGTATCAATCTTCATTTGTAGCTCCCCATTCATAATGATTTTATGACAAAAACAAGCATGTGCTATTTCCTAATGCCTTCTAATGTAGTCATACCAGAGAACTGACATGTTGAAATATATATTATTTTATTACAAGTTACTTTCTGTGTGTTTCTCCTTTATATTACAGAGCATTATGTTGATATTTGCAAAAATTATGCATACAAATAGGTTCTTTTGAATTTGATTGCAGGATAGAAAAGACAATCTAAAAAATATCTGTCATAAAAAGGAGATTTTGAGTCTAATAAGGTTGCAATCCACTGGCATACATGTATATAGACTGTGTAAATATACAGCCCCTGTGCCTCAAATTACAGATGGAAGAGGCCTCGTCCTCTTCTCCCTTGGCACTCCATGGAACTGGCACGTAGTGAGGATGGGAACAGCCAGCGCCTCCCTAGTCTCTCACCCACCAAAAGGAGGAGCCCAACCCAGTCCTACTCCTACCGCACCACAGGGGCCAGTCATGTCCAGCTCCTGTGTGGGCCCATGTTCTTCTGTGAGCCTCAGTTTCACTTACTTGTGTAATGTGGAGAATATCATCTAGCTACATAAAAGAACCTCTGGCGATATGAAATTATGTATGAAAAACACATGACAACTGACAGGTGCCCATTGAATGATGACTCAATTTCATTGCCAACATGGTATCCACCTCTGGGGAGGGCCCCCCTAAAATCACCTCAGCCACTCTTCCCCCTCCACTTTCATCTCCCACCGCAAAAATTCAGGGTGTGGAGGTGTCTGATCCCTCAAGTCCTTCCCCACCATCCTGACTTCCTCCTCCCAATTAGAACCAGCCCCTCCTTAGTAGAGGCACACTCCAGCCATACTTGGTCATGCAGCTTGTCCTCAGGACCTGGCTTTGTCTTGTGGTGCTTGGCATCCATACAGACATTAAGGAGATCAGTCCTGTCCTGGGCACTGCACATGGTGGCTACCCAGGCCAGAAGCAGCAGAAGTGGCATCAATTTCCAGACCATGTCTTTCTGTCCTTGCAGACGGACCTAGGGCAGGGAGACCAAGTCCTGAGGGGAAAGGGCTCCAGGCTGGGAGCCCTCATTCCCAGGCTTTAAGAGCCCAGGAGAACTGGCATTAGTGAGTGGGCCCTGGGTAAGTCTTCACAATTTGGAGGAGATGCTTTGTACCCTCACGTTTTCTCTAGACTTTATCTATGACAAGTAATTAAATCGTTCAGGTACATTCCCTGCTGCCCTGAACAGGGCCAGGGACACATAATATCTTCTCCCTGTGTCCAGCAAGGGCTCTGTGGTTAGACATTGGATCACCTGGGGTCTTGTACCAGCTTAGACACCCAGTTAGCCCTGGGGAAGGCAGCGACCCAGCTCTGCCAAGTTCCCAGATCAGCATGAGGATCAACTGACAGAACCCACAGGATGGTGTTTGGTTAAATGGCACAGAAACGGAAAGAACAGTGTTTTTTAAATAATTTTGCTTCCTCAGACTTTTCCCTTCCCTGTTCTCTGAAAACCATTTCCTTTCCAGCCTCCTCAGCTGTCTCTGGGCTAATGCAGAAGACCCCACCTTACCTCTCAAAAAACAAATGCCGACAAGAATGATATAGACTGGGAGTGGGGTAAGGTGGGGAGGGGTGAGGAATAAAAGACTACATATTGATTACAATGTACACTGCTCTGGCGACAGGTGTCCTAAAATCTCAGAAATCACCACTAAAGAACTTATCTATATAACCAAAAACCACCTGAAAAACGATAGAAGTTTAAAAAATTTTTTTTAACATTTTTTTTTTTTTTTGAGATGGAGTCTTTGTCACCCAGGCTGGAGTGCAGTGGCATGATCTTGGCTCACTGTAACCTCTGCCTCCCGGGTTCAGGTGATTCTCCTGCCTCAGCCTCCCAAGTAGCTGGGACTATGAGCATGCGTCCCCACACCTAGCTAATTTTTGTATTTTTAGTAGAGACGGGGTTTTACCATGTTGGCCAGGCTGGCCTTGAACTCCTGACCTCAGATGATCCACCTGCTTTGGCCTCCCAGAGTGCTGGGATTACAGGCGTGAGCCACCACGCCCAGCCTACATTTCTTAAAAATTTATTTTTAATTTTTTAGGCTGGGCGGGGTGGCTCACGCCGGGAATCCCAGCACTCTGGGAGGCCAAAGCAGGTGGATCATCTGAGGTCAGGAGTTCAAGGCCAGCCTGGCCACCCGGGGCAAACCCCG
>CAUYQU010085402.1:0-15755 GCA_963574635.1 Cheracebus regulus
ATTTTGTGTTCTTGTGTCAGTTTGCTGAGAATGATGGTTGAACCTGGAAATCAACAGCACATTTAAATGCCAGGAGGGCAAGAGAATAAGTGTCTTACAAACCTGCCTCTTCTAAGGTTTAAGTGAGAAAAGGATTTTAGAAGTCGTTTGCAAACCGGGAAGTTGTATATAAACGTGAGATCTGATTTTCTTTTTTCGTAGTCATTTACAGATCTCTTTATCTGTGCCAGCCACTTTTTTTAGGCAGCAAAAATGCTAAAAACTCTCTTGCTTAGCAATGTAGAAAGCAGTCTTTACTGTGGGAAAGGAACATTTCTGCCGATAATATGACTTTACAGAGCTTTTCCCATTAAAAGTTGGGTCCAAAACAAAGATTTTGGGGTGACTGCCTTGGAGTAAGAATTGAAAAGATAAGTCATAGGGAACCCCTGCCATAAACCGAGCAACCTGAGGGTTGAAGAGAATGGCTCTAGAGGGTGGACGAAATTTTAGTCCCTGACTTCCAAAAGATCTTACTCTATTTCCATAATACGCTAGATTACAAATGAGTAATGTTGAAAGATAATAAAAATGTGAAGGTTTACTTCTGAGTGTGTGAAAACCTTAGCTCTCCTTTACAAAGCTCTGGGATTCCAAAGCACCAGACAAGTCCCATCACCAATGACACTTCTACTGATGCACTGGAGAGGGATGAGTCATACAATGCACCTAGCAGAGGGAGGACAGACAGCAAGCAAATAGCCTCATCTATAAATGCATGCGGTCCTATTGTTCTAATGCTGAAGGAGTAGAACATAGTTCAGTGACAGAGTTGAATAAGAAAGTCCTAATTTAGATTGAGTCACCAATCTGAAGAGGCATGTTTTAAGCTGAGTCAGAAAGAGTGAGTAGGAGTAGCCGACCGCAGACTTTAGAGCAAAGTGTAGCAGCCTTGGAGAGCAGCATGGAGGGAAAAAGCTAGGCACATTTAAACAGGCTTCACCTTCAGAAATCCTATTCATTTAACACAGGAAATGCCAGGAATCACTAGAAAAGCCTCCATAAAGTTACTTTTTTTTTGACTGCTTCCTAATCAACAAATATTTTGTGTATCAATGAACTCATCATTAAAACAAAAACAAGAACAACAAAAAAAAGGCTTCCAAATTTAGGAAGCCGACATAAGAATAGTAACCACTGTTCCATTATTGCTCAAAGTATTTTATCTGCTATCTTATTTATAGAAACTCCCCACATATTTATGCTCAAAGCTATATTTGCTTGACTAGTAGAAATCTCAAATAAGACCAAGAATTAAGAAGTTTGACCATTCTGCCTATCTAAGCCAAGGTCTCTTTGCTGCATAAAGTCCCCTGGAGGAACTGGAAATTGAACCTTTAGCGTTAGTGTCTACTGCCTATTCTATCTGTCTTTCTGGTTGTTCCTCTCTGATTTAGTAGTTTCCTAGAGTTGCTGTGCTATGTTTCTACATAACAGATGTATACAATCTGTGTATTAGGTTTACATAATTACTCGTTACATAATTATGTAACAAATTCTAACAAAATTAGTGGCTTACAAGAACATAAATTTATTTTTTCATGTTCTGGACATCAGAAATCCAAAAAGTTTCATTGTGTCATGTCAACGTATTAGGTTGATTCTATGTCTTTACATTGAGCAAGTAGGACTGCACTTGCTCAGAGGTGCTAGGGGAGAACTGTTTCTTTGCCTCTTTCAGCTTCTAGTGGCTGTGGATTTGTCAGTGGCTCCTTCACTGCAATCTCTGACTCTGCCATCACATTGCATTTTCCTCTACACTTAAGATTGCATTTAAATTCATCCTGGATAATCCAGGATAATCACCCTATCTCAAGGTGCTTAACCTAATGACATCGTCAAAGATCCCTTCTTTAAAAATTTTTCTGTTATAAAGACACATGCATGCATATGTTCATTGCAACACTATTTACAATAGTAAAGACATGGAATCAACCTAAATACCCATCAGTGATAGACTGGATAAAGAAAATGTGATACATGTATACATGGAATACTGTGCAGCCATAACAAAGAATGAAATCATGTCCTTTGCCGGGATATGGTTGGAGCTGGAAGCCATTATCCTTAGCCAACTAATACAAGAACCAAAAAACAAAGACCGCATGTTTTCACTTAAAAGTGGAAGCTAAATGATAATACATGGACACATAGAGGGCAACAACACACACTGAGGCCTATCAGAGGCTGGAGGATGGGAGGAAGAAGATGATCAGGAAAAATAAGTAATGGGTAATAGGCATAATACCTGGGTGATGAAATTATCTGTACAACAAACCCATATGAGACAAGTTTACCTATGTAACAAACCTGCACGTGTACCCATGAGGTTAAAATTAAAGTTAAAAAATATAAAAAATAAAAGTGAAAATTAGAATGATACTTAATGCATAACAGATGCATATAATTTTGGGATACATGTGATAATTTAATACATTCGTATCGTTGATAAAGATCAAATCAGTGCACTGGAGATATCTATCACATTAAATGTTTGTCTTTATGCTAGAAACATTCAAATTATTCTCTTCTAGCTATTTTGAAATGTACATTACCGTAAACTATTGCCATCCAACTGATCTCTCTAAAACTAGGTCGTATTTTTCCTATCAACCCATATATGCATATCAATTAATCAAAGAGCTTTTTCATGTGTCTTTTTAAAAATTTGGTTTTAATTGACATGCAATAACTGTATATATGTATAAGGTATAGTGTGATGTTTTAATACATGAATGCAATGTATAAAAACCAGAGTGTTTAAGATATCCATTACCTCATACATTAATCATTTCTTTATTGGGAAAACATTAAAAATCTTCTCTTCTAGCTATTTTGAAATACATAATACACTATACTCACAAACTATGGTCACACTACTGTGCAATGAAACACCAGAATTTATTCCTCCTGTCTAACTGGAACTTTGTATTCCTTGACCAACCTCTCCTTATTCCCTCTTCTCCCCTGTCCTCCCCAGTCTCTGATAACCACGGTTCTACTCTCAACTTCAATGGGAGCAGCTTCTTCAGATTTCACATATGAGCAAGATAGTGTTATATTTGTCTTTATATACCTAGGTTATTTTACTTAAAATAATATCCTCCAGTTCATCCATGTTGCCACAAATACAGGATATTTTTTATGCCTTAATAGTATTCCATTGAGTATATATACCACATTTTATTTGTCCGTTGATCTGTTAGACACTTAGGTTGATTATATATTTTGGCTACTGTAAATAGCACTGCAATAAGCATAGGAGTGCAGATATCTCTTGGACATACTAATTGTGTCCCCTTTGGCTATAGATCTAGAAGTGAAGTTGTTGAATAATCATAATAGTTCTACATTTAACTTTTTGAAGAACCTCAAAAAATACCCTTTTTACATATAAAGCAGTATTTACAGTTTCTAGCCATTAGGTTCAGATATTCAGATAACTTTGGGTGATATTTTTCTGTCTATGGCACCCTCCCTCTCACATTACTGCTCTACTGTCTAAAGGTGTCAGTTTATGATCATATATTGCAAAATTCTCCAGGTCAAGGACTTTTTTTAGGCTACTATATATCTCTTCTAAGCCTATAGGGCTCTTCTCCCTCCCCATCAGTATGAAGATAATTTTGTTTCACACTTCCTCTTTTTTTACAGGGTGTTCTCACAGAAGAGCTTCTAGGTCCTGTAATCAGAGAGATTTTTCTTTATACCAGAGGCCTGTCCATGTGAGATGAGTCACAGAGACAAGAAGGAATCCAAGCTGAATCTAGAACTACTAATCCCCCCACCATACATATCCTACTCCTAAGTCAGGGATCATTCTGCTATAACACTTGGCTTCACAGAATGATTTTCTTGCAGCTGTGCATTTGTCTTTCTCAGTGCCAAGCTTTGTTCAGTCCCTTGATTCATTAGAAATATATAAGAGTGGCTGGGCACGGTGGCTCATGCCTGTAATCCCAGCACTTTGGGAGGCTGAGATGGGCGGATCATGAGGTCAGGAGATTGAGACCATCCTGGCTAGCATGGTGAAACTCTGTCTCTACCAAAAAAAAAAAAATGCAAAAATTAGCTGGGAGTTGTGGCACGTGACTATAAACTACTTGGGAGGCTGAGGTAGGGGAATAGCTTGAACCAGGGAGTTAGAGGTCCAGTGAGCCGAGATTGCACCACTGCACTCCAGCCTGGTGACAGAAGGAGACTCCACCTCAAAAGAAAACAAAAAGAAATATATAAGAGTAGAGAAATCCTATTTGCCAGTAGAGTCACTTACCTTCTTACAGTGGAGAGAGATTATTTCCCTTACCCCTGCCCTACCACACACACATACAATAGAGTGTTATTACAAGGAAAAAAACATGGGTCCTATGTGAATAAAAATCACACTGAAATTCCATACTAAAGACCATTTGATGAAAGCATTGTGCTATGTATGTTATGTTTGGCTATATCTTCTCACTTACTTTTTCTGGGGTTAATTAGATTGTTTTGGTTGCAAAAATTTAAGAGTTACTCAGGTTACCCAAGCAATGGATATTTACTGAATGGTAACAAATACATTACAGCAAAATTACTGCAGGCATCTTGCAGAAATAATTAAGATAGGACCTTAGCTGTGCTTCCAGGCCTCATAAAAATGAAGATGGTCACACAGCTATAGGCCTATAAAATCACAAGAAAATCACAAGAAAAGATACATAATCCGAATGATAAAAATAATAAACAGGGAAAGCTGTATAGTAAAAAGTTAAAGAGATACAAGCCTAGCTTAGCAACAGAAAGGTTAGTCTGTATGATAGATAGATGATAGATAGATAGACAATCTTTTGACCTCACTGACTCTTCTTTACCTGCATAGAAAGAGTTTTCTAATGCCCACTCTGGTGCTCTGTCATTTTCCTAAGTAAGCTATTCATTATATATCTTGGCATATCTACTTCTGGCCCTTCTACCAATCTCAAAACTATCTTCATATATTTCAAGATATAATTCCTTCAGGAAGAGGATTGATCCACCAAGTGTCCACCGAGCTGTTGGGCAGAGCGTTTATTGCAGCTCACCTCCATGGACCTGCAGACTGACTTTCTTTGGGGCAAACCTCCATTTATGGACCAATCAGCTATGGTGGTGAGGCCACGTGGTACTGGCCAGCATCATAGATGATTGCAGATGATTCAATTGAAGACCATAACAACTTGGACATGGGAACCTCATAGAAGGTGAATTTGAGCACGGAAGATATGTAAGTCTTAGCCTATGGAGAACACCTCTTGCTCAGAGACCATGGAAATGAGCCCCACATCACTGGCATTTGAGCTTAGTGCAAAGCTTTCTTTTCCACTCAGAGTGACAGCAGGAGATCTCAGTTGCATAACAGGATGTAGCTGGAGACTAATAACCATGCACACACAGTCTGCTCCTGCCTAAAATGAGATACCCAAAGAGACAACTAGGTAATGTGTTAAACCTTTAACATGAGCCGAGTGCTGAGTCAGCACTGAGCTAGCCACTCTCCTTGGTGCTGTTAGATACACATGGCAAGACTTCATTCTCATCATGTTTATTGCTCCAGCATTGCCTAAGGGAGTTATAAAAGCTAGCAGTGGCTTGTGTAATTTTTTCTGGCATGGCTAAGAGAAAAGGCTTGAACTTGGAGACTGATCTCTGGGTATAAGGTGATAATGGGTGATCATTCACATCTTTTCTTTCCAGTTGCATTAAATAACACTTTGGTATTCAGCCATAATTCAAAATCTGCAGCGGCTGTGTCAGATGGAAGGGGGGCTTTCATTCACTGAGTTTGACTGCAATTTCAAACACAAATGCAGTGAAGAATAGTCTTGCTGAGCCTACAGAAATTATTATTCTAGATGCAGCTTTTTTAATTTGTGTAAATTTGGGATCCTGTACTTACAGAAAAAAAGGAAACGTGGCTGTGACCAGGGAGATGGCTGTGTCTTACAGTAGTGGGGATAAGGCACAATTTTCCTTTAATGAGGTGAATTTTTTCTTCTGAAGTCTTGAACTCTGAAAAAGAAAACTGTGTTTGAATATATAAAAGGAATGCAGATGGAATGTCCTCAGTGAGGTGTTAAAACACAAAGTCATTCAATTTCAGGGAGACATAACATGTGAATTTGCAATCCCAAGATGATGGCAACGTCACTAGGGGTGGCAGGGACTGCTGTCCTTGTGAATGCTCACGCTGTCCCTGAACACTTGGGCTCAGGAGCACTAGACATTCAACTCCACAGCAGAGAAGACACACCCCTCCTGTACAATCCCGTTCTAATAAGCCACATAAGATAAAGGAAGAGAAAGCAGAGGTCTGTGAGATAGAAGAATGGAGAAAGAATGTTCCTTCCTCAGTTTCTGGGAGCTAAATTGAGAACAAGTGAAAACCATTAATGTCTAATATGCATGGAGGCAGTGTAATACGGCTTAATAATAATTATTATTACAGATTTCACAGTCAGGTAAGCCCTGATTTGAATTCTAGTCTTTCAGTTCCTAGCAGAAAGACCTCAGACAAGTCACATTAGCTGTCCCAATTTTGGTTCTTTCAACTGTCAAAGAATGATATTAATATGTACAAGGTGCTATAATAATTCGATTGGGTAGTGTCTGTAAAGCATTTAGCACAGTGCCTAAATAAATGAACGTGACTTGGCTCAGCATGAGCTGATTTCTGCCTTTCCTGCTGGCCTCATCTGAACCAATTTCCTAATTTGTCTCTACCCTTATGACACCCTGGCCTTATTTTTTTTGTTTCTCAAATGCTTCTGGCTTTTTCTAGTTTATGAACCATTGCCTGTAATATCTCTACTGCACAGTCTCCCGGTCTCTAACAGTTCTGTTGCTGGAGTAACATTTTTCAACATTTACTTTCACCTCTTAAATGAGGTTCCCCAAATAAGCACATTCGCCTTTCTTTACACAGAATACATGAGACTGTGATTACATGTTTTGTTTTTTCTTAGCACCTTGCAGTTTTCTGCCACCACATTTATTATAGTTGTAGTTAAGTATATATTATATAAATTATTTTTTAAAATGTTAGTGTCTTGTGTTGAACTGAAAGCTTTATGAAGGAAAAAAAAACTGTGGTCTTATTCACCAGTTACCTCTGGCCCCCGTCACAGTAATTAGTACTCAGGAGTTATTAATCCTTGTGGATTAAGTGATAATTCCATTCTCTGAATGTGAATTGAAGGAAGATAATCAGTGAGCATTATCCGCCTGGAAGGGGAGGATGGCATCTGTACAGCAAATGGGAAATATTTTCTGGGTCCAGACAAGCAATCGTGGTCCTACAAAGAACAGAATTGCTTCTCTGTTTTCCTTTTCCTTCTTGTATTTCTCAAGGTATAGTTTGAGCTGGTTTAACAAATTGTCACAGACTGAGTAGTTTAAATGACAGCAATGTATTTCCCATGGTTGTGGAGGCTGGAAGTCCAAGATAAAGGTGCCGGCAGATCTGGCGTCTGTTGCAGGCCATGTTCCTGGTTTGCAAATGCCCATCTTCTCATTGTGGCCTCACATGGCAGACAGCAGAGACAAAGAGCAACTTCTCCTGTCTCTTGTTATAAGGGCCTGATCTAATTCATTAGTGCTCCACCTTCACTGATGAATTAACTCCCAAAGTCCCCACCTCCTAATACCAGCCCATTGGGGATTAGGATTTCGATATATGAATTTTGGGAGGACACAGATATGCAGTGCATAACATACCCAACACAAGAGAGTCCATCAGGATACCTGGGCCCTTTATAGATAGGCTGGTTTTCCTGACGGAACTCACACATGTTTTCTCAGCCCAATTTTGATCATACTCATTGATTTGGTAAGACATGGTCCAAAGGGTTTTCAGGAAGATCCAACGTATCTGATAATATGGATGTGTTCCCAAGTATATATTTTAATTTCAGGACCATATTTAACTGTGAACTGTAGCTTCCTCAGTGCCAACAGGCAGTTCATACAACTTGACAAAATCAGCCATAAAGAATCAAACTCCTGGTGCATACACATTCTACTATTACATGATTCTCTTCGAAGAAGCATCTGTTTTCTTGTTCCCGTGTCTCTAGGGCCTGAAACAGTACCTAATATATGCTGGCACTTCAGACATTTGTTGAATGAATGAATGAATTGCTCAAACACAAGCTGATAACCCATATTGCAAATATATATGGGAAACAAATTTATTGAGTGTCTGTTCCAGATATGTTTCTTTTAGTAACTTATTTATTTCATACAGCAATCTTATTGAAATGTAGCCCCTATTTACAGATAAAAATTCTGACCAAATCTGTCTTTTATTAAGCACAATGCAGAGCTGGTCCCAGAATTCACAGAATGTAAGAGACAATTACAGTGCTGCCTGGGGAGGTCTAATGTAGAAATTATATTGAGAAACTCTCTGTAAAAGAATATGGGAGTCCATGAAAGAACACTTAAAATCTCCATGAACAAGATAAAATTTTTGAAAGAAGAAATTTTATTCTGAAACAAAAATAATGAGAAGCAAATACTCAGATGACAAACAGTAGATGAGATTTCCAGAAAGCGAAAACAGCTAATGTGGACGCTTGTATTAGATGTTTGTTTGGCACACCTGAAAAGACATAGACTGTTAATGGGGCTGGAAGGTCGAGCTTGTGTGAGGAGCTACGCAAGATTAGGCTGGCAGGGACTGGACCCACAGCTGTCCCATCACCCTAAGGTCCAGAAGAACTATTGCAAGCTTTTTAGCCAAGGAAGTACAAACATGTATATATTTAATTTTCACAGAATTATATTCAATTATAGCATTGAAAATGGATTGAGGAAGGGTACCACTGCAAGAAGTAAGTGAGGACCAGACAGAAAGCATTCCTCAGTAAGAAATAATGGTGGTCAACAATAAAGAAGGCAAATCATCTGGGATAGGAGATAGGGATGTATTTTGGAATATTCAGAAAAGAATCAACATCTTGTGTGGTGAGTATTATTATATCTAGTTTATAGATACAAGATTCTAAGGTTAATGGAGGGAAAATGATGTGTCCTAGAACAGAAGAGAATTCCAAGACCAGGTAGTACCCAGAGCTTTACCCTTCTCACTATGTGAAACCATCTCCCAGTGGCCTGAAGATCCAGACCTGTGAAGACTGTCATCTCCAACAGAGACCTCTATTATCCACAACACAAGCTAAGCTTAAGTCTTCTCTGTGGGGCAATCACACCACCTTCTGTTTCTTCCCCCTAAATACTGGCTGTTGTGCAAAGCACTTCAAATTATTAAATGCAAATTATCTTAGAAAATCAATTTCGGAATGCTTAGCCAGAGACTTTATTAAGCAGTTATTGATTGAAAGCAGAAAAGTTCACATGCAAATCAAATCTAGATTCCCGGAGTCTCTCTCACACTATCCTCTAATACAGATAGGATGCTCCTACTTAAAAAACAAACAAACAAAATTCCTCCTTGTTGGCATCTCAGAAGCAAGCACCTCTTTGCTTATTTGCTTCTCTCCTTGACAAAAATAAACAAATCTTTAAAAGCATAATGAGTCAGGACATTCTCCCTGTAGTAAATAAGTGGCTCCAAGGGACTCCAGAAGGCCCCTGTTGAGGGTCATTACCTCTTTTGGGCCCTCTGGGAAGCATTCAGTAAATAATTGCTTCTCCACCTTACATGGACACCCTGGTGTTCCAAGCATGGGCCAGGGCCAGAGAATAACTTCTGAACTGGGAGGATTTGGCTGATTAACTTTCCATTAAACGCTTCCCAACTCCATGCTGAAACTTCAGGGATCAAGCTGAGAGCTGAGAAAAAGGGTAACAATTTGAATGCTTCACTGGTAATTAACATCACCAGGTGACAAATCAATACTATCTGGCTGTTCCCATAAACAATGATAACAGGGAGGACTAGACTTCCAGCCCTTAGCCTTCTGGTTATTTTTCTGTGGCTCCTATTGTTTTAAAGACAAAAGGTGAAAAAGGGCCGCATGATATTTCTTCAGCTGTAGGTGGTACTGAGGTCTAAAAATGCAAACAGATATTTCAAGGAAAAGAGTTTTGGCTGAAAAGTTAATAAGCTATAACCTGGAATGTTGAACAAAAATGTGAATTTAGGTGAGTGGGTTTTCAATTTTAACTTGTAGAAGAATTAACTAGATAATTTATTTATGAAGTAGATTTCAGAAATTAACTTTCAGGAGTATTTATAAGTTTTCTGGGTGATTTTGGTGTGGGTATGTAGGATACAATAAATTCCTCTTCAAAGGTTTTAGCCTGTAAATTGTTAAGTACAATGAGTTCTGAGATCATCTCCGAAGAACCAATGTATCAGCATGTTCAGCTCCCCTGTTCTTTGTTCTCCATTTTAAAGTTTAACTTCCTGATTCACTCCCTTACACCTAGCTTTAGTAAACAACTTTCCCACCACTTCTAATCAGTAGTTCACATCTGTTCCCCTGGTAACCTGCTTTAACCTGAGTCACCTTTAGTTTCCTGTTCCATAACCATCCTTCCCGCCAGACTGCTCATACTGCCACTCTGGCTAAAACCCCTGCTCCCTTTAAGATAGCCAATTGGAAATAGCTTAGATTGTGCGGTCCAATCCTAGCCAATAGGGGAATGGCACAGCAGTAAGGGTTACCTGTATCAGGGATAAGAACCCATTCTCCTCCCTTGTTCTGGTATGCACTTGCCATTGCTCCATCTGTGAGATGCGTCTTTCTATAGAAGTAAATTGCCTTGAGGAGAAAATTTATATATGAGTGGTACTTCTTTTGCAGTACTGAAAATTTACGTATAACAGGTAGGTCACAAATTATACTTGAAGAATCATGTTAAATACAAACATTTCATTTATTAGGTAGTTTTATCCAAACAATTTAACAAGTATGTGTTTCCTAACAACTTAATAGCTCTCTGAAAAAAATAACGCGTATAATTTCCAAGAAAAATTAATGTTCTTCTTTCTTAAATTACCATAAGTGGAGCTTGCTAATGGGAAGTATGCATGTGTGGGGCACTGCTCACCTTTCAAAGCTTGCAATCAGGTCAGACACTGCCCTCCTCATTTCCTGTTTCACACTGAAACATGGGCTTTCATCTTTATCCCAGCAACTACTGAAAACCCAGCTTCCCAAAGATATGACAGCATTGAAACGAATGGTAAGCAAACTAGCAATTCACCCTGTGCCTGATGGAAATGGAGTATCACTTGGTTTTCCTAACACGTTGCAATGTCCTGATGTGCCCCTGACAACTTGGTGTAGCACCTCAGTGCACCTCAGCACACACCTTGGGAATCACGGGTATAAGCAGCAGTAAAATGGGGGAGATTAGATGGGCTCTGGCCCTCAGCGCATATGTTAATCAGTGTGGGTAACTCCCACATGGGACCGAGGAAGGAGAGCTGTGCAGACCCTATGTGCAATTCGTACTTTAAGTATAACTTACTGCTTACTTATATCTAGCTTACATATATAATCATACTTAGTTCCATATAATCTTATATCTAGCTTACATATATAACCATACTTAGTTTTATATAATCTTTCTATATAATCATATAATGGATTGTAGTCAGAGATGTACCCACACATTTAGCGCTGATTTATATAATCTTTCTATATAATCATATAGTAGTTTGTAGTAGGTGGAATGCCTAGAGCAGTCACAGAGCAGAAGCAAGTACATGGGAAAAACAGCCAGGCCAGGACAAGAACCAGTGACCCAGGCAGTAGCGCCCCTGCCTGAAAGGGCACACACTCTATGGCAGGTCAGGGCCTAGACAGCAGCAGTCAGTACCCACTGCATGGCCGGCTTTGAGTGAGAGTTATTCCTCCTGAAAAGGAGTGGCAGTACCTTGCATCCAGTTCTTGCAGAAGTAGGCCTCAGGCCTGAGATCCCGCAAACCACCGAGGGAGAAGAATCCCTGTGGTGTAATCACACCATGGCGGCTGTACACCCTGTCAGCTTTTTCTTGCTACTGGGCTGGCTCAAATCATCCTCCTATAAATTATCTTAGAGAAGAGCACATTCTGTCAGCTCCCACTGCATTGGTTTACAGCATCCTTCTATAGGAATCCTTTGAAGTCTCCAGCCCCCAGATAAGAAGTGTTGTGCACGGCACTTGTTGCACACAGCTCACCTCCTTGCCCGTGACCTAATGGGAATGGACTCCCTTTTTGTACACTACCCTCTACTACTGTGCATGGCACAGCACCCTACTGTGCATGGCCCACCTCTCTGACTAGGTGACCTAATAGGGTGGCCCCCTTGCTTGCAACCCACGTCATTATGTCTGCCCTATCATTAAGCCTATAGATGACCTCACTCACAACCCTTCCCCTTGCCTTGTACCTAATAAATACAGATGCTCTGGATGTTCGAAGTCTTGCCTGTCTCCACTCATAGGTGGCATGGCCCCCTGAGCCCAGCTGCTCTTTTCCAATCCTTTTGTGTCCTCTTTATTTCTCAAATCGTGTGACTCAGCACAGCAATACGGGACACCCCATGACCCTGTGGGGCTGTGGCCCTACAAATCAGCAGATAATGGGCAGTTGAATGGAAGTTTGGGAATGAGGAATTGACCATCCTTTTGGAAATAGATGATGTTTTTAAACTTCAGGGTAAATGATCTCTAGCATTCTAACTTTAGGCTTCTCAGTAAGCCTAATTGGAAGAATTTGTTGCTAAATGGTATGGTTTTGTTAAGCCTAAAGCACTTTTAATTTAGAAATGCTATTTCTTTTCTGTATACCTGCCACTATGTCTAAGGAAAATAGTAAAATACATATGTTAGCTTATTTAATCTGCCCAACACATCTATGAAATATTGTTAGCCCCATTTTCTAGTTGAAGAAGCTAGTATTCAAATTGGCTAGAATATTTACCCAATATCCTACAGATAGTAAATGTGCCAGTGAGTCCTGGAACCCAGGTCTGACTCAAAAATCCAAGCTCTTTCCTCTATAAGCCAGGGCTCCAATTTTGAGAGAGCTACCTTTCAGGTGGCCACCATGTAGATCTAGAAGGTTCAGTTTGAGATTCCAATAAATTTCAAAAAATTTTGTTTTGTTTTAGTTACCATTTGAGTAACTCATGTTATCACCTTATCTCATTGGGACTTAGTTTCCGTATCTACTTACATTTACATAAAATAATGCTATCTGTGTTATTCTAATGTTAACTCAGTTTGCTTAAACTCATCAGTTTTTAACTGAACTTTAAAAATGTCATATATGGATTAGAAATTCTCTACCCACCAGATGCTAAAAACTGTGTGTGTGTGTGTGTGTGTGTGTGTGTGTGTGAGAGAGAGAGAGAGAGAGAGACAGAGAGAGAGACAGAGAGAGAGAGAGAAATTGGAGACCAAAAGTAGATGCAGTTTCATTGTGCCAGGATCAATAATAATAAGTATATATTATACTTATAATAAATACATTATAATTTATGCTAAAACAGACACTCTTCCTCATACCTTCTCTGCTTCTACTAATTTACCACACACACACACACACACACACACAAACAGACACACACACACAGATGCACACACACACACATGGAGTTTTTAACATCTGGTGGGTAGAGAATTTCTAATCCATGTATTTGTCACCCATAGTTTAGTGCTTGAGACATTTTTAAGGTTCAATTAAAATCCAATGATTTTAAGCAAACTGGGTTAACGTTAGAATAACACGGATAGCATTATTTTATGTAAAGGTAAGTAGATAAGGAAACTAAGTCCCAAAGAGATAAGATGATAACATGATTTACTCAAATGGCATCATTAAAAAGCCGAATAGTTTTTTGAGAACAGTTTATAGCCATATTTTTAAAAATTTGTTTTCAGAGTATTAATTATATGTAAGTGGTTGAAGGAATGATAGAATCCATAAAAACTCTTATCTAACCATAATGCTCCAACCTAATTAAAGGTTAAAGAATTTAAAGAAACCTGGTGTTTAACACCATTAAAAAAACCAAAAGTATGGAATTACATATATTTTTAGGGCTTACAATTATCTTTAATATTATTCAATATTAAATACTTATATTATCCACAAAGGCGCAAAATAAAGGGATGGAGGAAGATTTACCAAGCAAATGGAAAGTTAAAAAAAAGTAGGAGTTGCAATTCTCATCTCTGATAAAATAGACTTTAAAGCAACAAAGATCAAAAGAGACAAAGAAGGACATTACATAATGGTAAAAGGATCAATGCAACAAGAGCTAACGATCCTAAATATATACGCACCCAATACAGGAGCACCCAGATACATAAGGCAAGTTCCTAATGACTTACAAAGAGACTTAGACTCCCACACAGTAATAATGGGAAACTTTAACACCCCATTGTCAATATTAGACAGATCAACCAGACAGAAAATTAACAAGTATATCCAGGACTTGAACTCAGACCTGGAATAAACAAACCTAATAGACATTTACAGAACTCTCCACCCCAAATCCACAGAATACACATTCTTCTCAGCACCACATCACACCAACTCTAAAATGGACCACATAATTGGAAGTAAATCACTCCTTAGCAAATACAAAAGAACAGAAATCATAACAAACACTCTCTCAGACCACAGTGCAATCAAGTTAGAACTCAGAATTCAGAAACAAACTCAGAACTGCACAGCTTCATGGAAACTGAACAACTGGTTCTTGAATGTTGACTGGATAAATGATGAAATTAAGGCAGAAATAAAGATGTTCTTCAAAACCAACGAGAACGAAGACACAATGTACCAGAATCTCTGGGACACATTTAAAGCAGTCTCTAGAGGAAAATTTATAGCAATAAATGCCCACATGAGAAGCAAGGAGAGATCTAAAATTGACACCCCATCATCAAAATTGAAAGCTACAGAAGCAAGATCAAAAAAACTCAAAACCTAGCAGAAGATTAGAAATAACTAAGATCAGAGCAGAACTGAAGGAGATAGAGACACAAAAAAATCTTCAAAAAATCAACAAATCACAGAGCTCGTTTTTTGAAAAGATCAACAAAATAGACCATTAGCCAGATTAATAAAAAAGAAAAGAGAAAATAACCAAATAGATGCAATAAAAAACAATAAAGGGGATATCACCACAGATTCCACAGAAACACAAACCATCATCAGAGATTATTACAAACAACTCTATGCACATAAACTAGTAAACCTGGAAGAAATGGATAAATTCCTGGACACTTGCCTCCTCCCAAGCCTAAACCAGGAAGAAGTCGAAACCCTGAATAGACAAATAACAAGGTCTGAAGTTGAGGCAGCAATTAAGAGCCTACCACCCAAAAAAAACCCAGGTCCAGATGGGTTCACAGCCAAATTCTACCAGGCATACAAAGAGGAGCTGGTACCATTCCCTCTGAAACTATTCCAAACAATCAAAAAAGAGGGAATCTTTCCCAAATCATTTTATGAGACCAACATCATACTGATACCAAAACCCGGCAGAGACTCAACAAGCAAAGAAAACTTCAGGCCAATATCCATGACGAACATAGATGCAAAAATCTTCAATAAAATACTGGCAAGCCAATTGCAACAGCACATCAAAAAGCTTATCCACCATGATTGAGTAGGATTCATCCCGGGAATGCAAGGCTGGGTCAACATATGCAAGTCTATAAATGTAATTCACCACATAAACAGAACCAAAAAGAAAAACCACATGATTATCTCAATTGATGCAGAGAA
>CAUYQU010085406.1:0-20704 GCA_963574635.1 Cheracebus regulus
CTCTTTTTCTAAAATCTCTTCCTCTTTCTTTCTCTTTCATTTTTTCTTTCTTTTGCTGTTTCTTTCTTTCTCCTTTTCTCTCTTTTTCTAAAATCTCTTCCCCTTCCTTTCTCTCTTTCATTCTTTAAAAAAAAAAAAAAAAAAAAAAAAGAAAGAAATTTCTCCTGCCACATACCCTAAATCATCTCTCTCAAGTTCAAAGTTCCATAGATTTCTAGGGAAGGGGCAAAATGCCACCATTCTCTTTGCATAGCAAGAGTGACCTTTATTCCAGTTCCCAAGAAGTTCCTCACCACCATCTGAGACCACCTCAACCTGGACTCTATTGTTCATATCACTACTAGCATTTGGGTCACAGCCATTCAACAAGTCTCTAAGGAAGCTCCTAACAGTCCCACATCTTTCTGTCTTCTTCTAAGCCCTCCAAACTGTTTCAACCTCTGCCTGTTACCCAGTTCCAAAGTTGCTTCCAAATTTTTGGGTATCTTAATAGCAGTACCCCACTCTACCGGTACCAATTTACTGTATTAGTTCATTCTCACGCTGCTAATAAAGACATACTCAAGAGTGGCTGATTTATAAAGGAAAGAAGATTAATTGAGTTACAGTTCAGATGGCTAGAGAGGCCTCAAGAAACTTACAATCATGGCAGAAGGGGAAGCGAACGCATCCTTCTTTGCAGGAAGGAGAAGTGCAGAGGGAAAGAGAGGGAAGTCCCTTATAAAACCATCAGATATTGTGAGGATTCTATCACAAAAATGGGATGGGGGAAACCACCCCCATGATTCAATTATCACCCACTGGGTCCCTCCCACGACACATGGGGATTATGGGAGCTACACTTCAAGATGAGATTTGGGTGGGGACACAGCCAAACCATATCACCATATGTGGAACCCTCGCCACCTCCAATGAGAAAGGACCCAGAGTCGGCTTCATTTTACAGCTAAAATCTCTGAACTGCTCTTGTGGGCCGACTTCCAACTGACTGCATCAGAGGGCAACGATGGTTTAGCTAAGATTTAGAGTTAGTACTGAAACAGTAGCCTCATATCTCACTATGGCAAGTAAATCATGCAAAAGTGCTTTATTTTTGTAGTATCAGGTACACATGCGGATACACACACACACATACACCCAGCAGGCGGACAATGCAAAGGAAATATGCCCTCCAGCCCCTTGCCACTAAAAGTATGATGTGATTTGTGTACCTGCAACACTGGCTTCCTAGAACGTCTAGTCCCATGCTAGTCCTGCCGCCCCAGCATCTGCATTTAACAAGTTCATGAAGGTTCCAGAAGCCCTGCTGGGAGCAGCATCTTTGCCCACCTTCCATGTTCTGCTTGCTACAACCCCTCCACACTTGGATGGCTGTCACTCTCAAACCTTGAATGGAGAAACATCACCTGGGGAACTTGTTGCAAATATGGATTCCTGGACCCCACCCTCGAAGAGTCTAGAATTCCCGGGGATTTGCATTTCCAAAGGGCACCCCAGGTGATTCTGATTCAGCTAGCCCTCGTAAGACCACACTTTGACAAATGCTACTTCTTTAGTTTTCCAATCAAATATTTGCCTCCGACCTGAATAGCACTGGTCTCTGGAAAAGTCTGTTGGCAACACGTGTAATCTCTCAAAGCCCAGATCTTCTGCAAATTTGGAATTCAGACAAGAACTGTTTCCATTTGGGAACATTTGTGTAATAAATACCCATTTCTCCTCCTATTCTGCCTCTCTGTGTCTTGATTTCAGTTCAAGACTTATTCTTTGATTTAAAGGTGTGGTAGAGACTTCCTGCAAATTATTTTATTCACGATGGAAAACATAAAAGGCCTGCTCTCTTTCCTGGGATGGCTGAGTTAGCACACTTTTTTGGATGGCTTGGTGAGGCTGAATGGCTGCAGTGTGTGGGCTCTGGGAACCCTACAGAATGTGTCTCCCAAAAATGAGGCCCCCCCGCAGGACCTAAATGACCCGACTGGACATCTATGGAATTATAGGGACTTCCCAAACTGGGTGGCCAGAGGACTTGCAGTTGAATTGAAACCATGGGCTGCTGTGTGTGCTGAGAGGGGCACCCTGTGTTCAGTGCTCATGGTGCAGGCCTGTATGCCAGCAGCCTGAGCAGGCCTGGGGAGGAAAAGGGGCTGTGTGACAAGTTGAGGAACAGGACACCCCAGTGAGCCAGCAAGGCAGGGGCGGATGAGGACCTAAGGGAGTTCTGAGGAAGGAAAGTGGATGGGGCAGGGGATCCCGGATGTGAAGTGTTAAAACTCATGTTTGAATGAAGAGCCTCTGCAAACAGGCTTCATGTAAGCAACATGGCTGTTTATTCACCTGGGTGCAGGTGGGCTGAGGCTGAAAAGGGCATCAGTGAAGGGCGGTGGGATAGGAGTTGGTTTTATAGGTTAGGGCAAATCTTTTGGGGAGGGGCAGGGGTGTTACAGAGTAAGATCAGTTACAGCGGTGGGGGTCGAGGCAAGGAGTATCATTACCATAAGTTCAGTGACAATGGCGGGTGGGGTAAGGCTTAAGAGTACTTAAGATGGTAGGATGGGGTGGACGGATATTCACAGAGCAAGAACAGTCAAGATGGCAGGGTGGGTAAGGAGTATTCACATTATCAGAATAACAGTAAGATGGCAGGGTCGGGTGAGCCATCTTAGCCGGGAGAAGCTCTGCTGGGCTATCAGGGATAATGGTGAATGCAGGTTGGGGGTCGGGGGTGATCAGCTGAGGCAGGCAGGACTTCAGACTTTCTGGGTCTGGGCTTGCACGTGGAGGCCTCACATGAAGCAGAGGTGCAGAGGAACAGGACAGAGTCACTTTGAGACAAAGGGAAGGAGGCACTTCGGGTAGAAGCCAGCCGAGGGCTGACAGTGTGGGGAATGGGCAGCCCAGAGAGCATGGCAGAGGCAGCAGGAAGAGCGACCATGGGGCACAGAACAAGAGCTAGATGAGTGTCCTGGAGGGAGGAGGAGTGTCCTTTTGAGAAGACAGGACAGGAAATGGCCGGGGTGGAGGGAGCGCAGAACAATCTAGAGACCCACCGGGCTGGCACAGGACGGATGGAAGGGGCAGGAAGCACCCGTCCGTAAGAGCCTGTAGAGTCTGAGCTGAACTCGAGGCGGGCGTAGGCTTTGCAGTGTCACACATACACCCTGAAATTCACTTGCAACCTCCAGTGGTGTCCTGAGGCTGCCTGCACGCCGGGACAGCAGAGTGAAGAACGTGGCAGAATCCTACCAGGAATGAGGTGTGGTCACATCGCTCCTCACAAAACTGCCCCCAGTTCCTCAAGTCAGCAGCAAGGGGCAGCACTGTTTCCAGCTGGGCTCTGGTTTAGAGCTCACTATGAGGGGGCGGGGCAAGCACCTTCTTCAGTATCGGGCCCTGGGCAGATGCAGTTTAGGGCCAAGTGTGGGCACAGCTCTACCTCTGTGGGCTGTTGATTGGATGCTCTGCCCTGGTGTGGGGGGCCTAGGCTCGGTGGCGAGGCAGATCAGAAGCCAGGCAGCCCACCAGCCCTTCATCAGCGAACCAGGAGTCACGCCCTGAGCCTCGGCATGGGAGCCCCTCTTCTCGGGGAGAGGAGCAGGAGAGAAGCTGAAAAGCTGCTCTGCAGGGCGGGTGCCGCTCAAGGGGCTCCACGGCCACCTTTGAGGACAGTCGTCCAGGTGAGCTGGCCAGGCGACCTTGCCACCAGGAAGGAAGCCTCAATGCCACAGGGGCCTCATCATCACCCCACTGAGCTACCCAAGTAAGCACCTGGGGGAATTTGGGTTCAAAGAAGCAGAAAAACACCTGAAGTCCATTTGTTGGCTAACGGCTGTGAAGCCACCTGGTTGAAGAGACCACTGTGCCTCTTCTAGAACATCAGCCGTCTCAGCTTCTGCATTCCCTGAGTTGTCACCAACACTCTGTCTGCCTGAGTAGTGGGGACAAGAAAGGAACTCGATTTGCTTGAATTTGAATGTATTTTATGGTCCCTATTTGGCCCTGTGCTCCAATGTCCTTAGAAAGCAGATTTTTTTTTTTTTTTTTTTTTTTTGCTGAGAATTAAGTTCAATGGAGGTAAAAATTGTAATTGTTTCCATGTATTGAGTGCCTATTGTATGCCCGGCCCTGGGCCAGGGGTTTCCTGTGCCATCTCCCAGAGTCCCTCTGATGGAAGGTACTACAACCCCCAGCAGGCATGGGCTGGCCAGTGGCTTGTGTAAGGCCGCACAGCCTGCCTGGTTCTGGAAACCTTTCCTGCCCTCAGATGCCTGCCTCTCCTAGGGTCGGCTGCCTCTGGGCTCCCTAAGGGCTGCTTCTGAGAAACAATCTCTTCTGGCTGCATGTTTTCCCCAAAAAGCGCTCTGGCCCCAGGCTTCCCCTGAAGATGGCTTCTGTCACTCTTTCCAACACACACAGGAAAGAATCGGGAAGGTAAGCAATTCTCATTTGTGTCTTGTTTTTATTTTATAAATAAAAATGAAAATTGATTTCATGGAGAAGGCAGGTGTCTTAGGGAACATGGTATCTGGCTTAGACACTCATAGAACAGTGTGTATCCTTCATCAGGGCCTTCTAGATAAGCCTCCAAGGGGATCTGCTTCCTTTTTCTGGAAGCCACAGTTTTAAAAAATAATTTATAGCAAGTGGTTCTGGCAGGATGTGCCATCCACTCTCTCCAATGGAGAGAGAGTTTTCTTTTTGATCATCTTTTATGATCAGCTTCTGTTCAGGGGACCCTCATAAGAGAACCCCCAAGAACTCCGAAGTCCCAGCGGGGCTCCAGCAGCTGGTGGGAGGGGTCTGGGCTGATGGGAGGTGCCCATTGGGCTGCTTCAAGGCCAGGGTCACTGTAGGCAACCTTTTTTCCTTTCCTTTTTTTTTTTTTTTTTTTGACAGCCATGTGATCTTTCTGCCTGTTCCTATCCATTCTTGGTGCTTTTTGGGGATGATTCCTCCTGCTTGTTTCCAGAACGCTTTAGGGGTATAGACTACCCCAGATTGCCTGTACTTGGTGAGACACCGTTTCCTGCTCTGCCAACTGGGTGCATTGGCCAAAGCCACAGCAGGAACATGATGGCTGTGCGCTGGGGGAAACTGATGTGAGTTCAGTGAAGGAACTGTCCAAGAAGGGGTGGTGAGATCCCAGGACTAGCAGCGCCCCTTGGTTGGGGTGGAGGCTGGGCTGTGAACACACACCCCAGTTCCCATTCTCCTCCTGCTCTCTGATTTCTGGTCAGTGTCTCTCCTTCCAGAACCTAACCAGAGTTGGAGGGCAAGGAGACCTGGGTGCTGGGGTCTGCAGAGTCAGCCCCGAGTGAGAGGCTGATGTAGTTGGATATTTAACCCCACCTAAATTTCATGTTGCAAAGTAATTCCAGGCCGGGTGCAGTGGCTCACACTTTGGGAGGCTGAGGCAGGCGGATCACAAGGTCAGGAGTTCGAGACCAGCCTGGCTAATATGGTGAAACCTTGTCTCTACTAAGAATACAAGAATTCGCCAGGCATGGTGGCGGGCACCTGTAGTCCCAGCTACTCGGGAGGCGGAGGAAGGAGAATCACTTGAACCCAGGAGGCGGAGGTTTCAGTGAGCCAAGATCATAGCACTGCACTTCAGCCTGGGTGACAGAGCAAGACTCTGTCTCAAAAAAAAAGAAAAAAAAAAACAGTAATCCCCAGTGTCAGAGGTGGGGGCTGGTGGGAGGTGTTTGGGTCATGGGTGGGAGGGAATCCTTCATGAATGGCTTGGTGCTGGTCCTCAAGATAATGAATCCTCACAAGATCTGGTTGTTTAAAAGTGTAGGCTGGGTGTAGTGGCTCACACATGTAATCCCAGCACTTTGGGAGGCTGAGATGGGAGGATCGCTTGAGCCCACGAGTTTCAAACCAGCCTGAGCAACATGGTGAAACCCCAACTCTACGAAAAATACAAGATTTAGCTGGGTGTGGTGGGATGCATCTGTAGTCCCAGCCTATTTAGGAGGCTGAGGTGGGAGAATCAATTGAGCCTTCAGTAAGCCATGATTGTACCCCTGCACTCTACCTGGGCAATGGAGTGAGACCCTGTCTCAAAATAAAAAATAAAGTGTGGCACCTTCCCAGCCATCTTGCTCCTGCTTTTGCTGCGTAGGGCGCCTGTTCCTGCTTTGCCTTCTGCCATGAATAAACGCTCCCTGAGGCCTCTCCAGAAGCTGAGCAGAAGCTGGCACCTGCAGAGCCCTCAGCCAATTAAGCCTCTTTTCTTTGTAAATCACCCAGTCTCAAGCATTTCTTTATAGCAATGCAAGAATGGCCTAACACAGATGCTGAGCAGAAAGCTGATTCAGAGTCACAGAGAACAATCCACTCAGTGGGGTAATTTGTTTTGTGATGGCTTATTTAACTCAACCAGCATTTCTTTGGTGAATTCTCTGTACCAGGCACTGTGATAGTGTTAGGTGTTTTGCTCGAAGAAAGAGACCACCAGGCAGGCTTAGTGTGAACAACATAGCTGTTTATTCACCCAGGTGCGGGCAGGCTGAGTCTGAAAAGAGAGTCAGTGGAGGGCGCTGGGATAGGAGTTGGTTTTATAGGTTGGGGCACGTGGTCAGTTAAAGGTGGGTAATCTATCTTGGGGTGGGGAAGGGTGTCACAGGATGCATGATCACAAGGGTAGGGGTGGGTAATCTATCTTGGGGTGGGGAAGGGTGTCACAGGATGCATGATCACAAGGGTAGGGGTCATCTATTACAAACAGGCATGCTTATAAGGGTGGGGGAGGTTGTAAACAAAGGGAAGCTGCAGTAAATTACATAGTTAAGGGCTAATTTAAGTTTAAGGGTTAAATGAGAAACCCAATGTCCAGGGGGAGAATTCTGCAAGGCTGAGCAGGAACAATGGTTGCAGGTTGCAGGGGGAGAGCAATTAGTTGAGGCAGGAACAGGTTGTTTCACTTCTTTCTGTGGCCGCCTGGTTACTTGTGGTTACTTCAGACTTTCTGGCTCCTGGAGACCATCCAGAGGTGTATGCGTGGGTCACCAAGGCTATAATGGCCAGGCTTGGACTTGGAGGCCTGACAGATACGTGCTTGGGTTCATGGTGGTGGAATCCAGTCCTGCCCTGCTGAACCCTTTGGTCTAGAGCAGCAGTTAAAGGCTGTGGAGTGCCTCTCAGCACACCTGACACATCTGACGAGGGCCTGTGCTCTGCAAATGACGTTGAATTGAATTCTGTCTGTGGCATTTGGGGGCTGAGGCTTGAAGAGTCTCAGACAGCTCATAATCCCTGAGCCATTCTTTGTGTGATGTGGCCATCCTTGCCAGCTGACCACCTGCCCAAGGTACGCTTGGCTAAGCCTTAGAGCAAACAAATTTGCATTTCCTAGTCACACACTGATCAGAGGGACAGCAGCCAAGGAACACGCAGAGCTGTAAGGCAAGGAGAATTTGTCTTAATTATAACACATGGTGGAAAATCCATTCATGCATCACAAGACACTGGCTGGTGAAATGTTGGTGGATGTGAACACTGGCTGCGTTAAACCTGATTGTGATCTTCTACTTGCTTTCAAAAGCCCCTTAGCTTACCTGTTATAGAAGCATGATTTCCAAACATTTCATGTTCTACCAAGGGGCTCAGAGGTATGCCACACATCAAACGTGGAGGCCATTCAGACCCCAGAAGACGATGCTATGGATTTAGTAGCTCCAGATTCCTTCTCTGCAGGGGAAAGGGCCAGGAGTGACTGGGAAAGACAGGGAGAAGGCCCCGGCTAACCAAAGAAGACCCCCTCTAACCCGAGGCCATCTCTGCAGCATCCAGCTCAGCCTGGCTTTGGCCCTCCACCATCTTAGTGGCTCTGTTTTGTTCCAAGTGTGAGGCAGGACAGGTGCTTGGGCTTTGGAATTAGACAGAGCTAGGTTTGAACCTTGCCTTTGTCACTTCATAATCATGTGTCACTGGGTACCTTATGTGATGTTTGAGAGCCCTAGGTACCTCATCGATGAAATGGGGTCCATACTAATTCGAGTTTGTTTAAGGGTTAAATGAGGTGCCTTAAGTGCCCAGCATAGGGCCAGTGCATGGTATCTGCTTGGTGAATATCAAGTCCTCCCAAGCACCAGCCCCTTGTTGAAGACCGTGTCCAAGGCTCCATCTGCCTATCACAGTTCATGTCTCTGATTTCTTGCCAGCCTGTTCTGGTGCCCTGATAAGGAGTCCCTGATTTCATTCCCACCCATCTTCTTGCCAATCACCTAACTTGTCAGTTCTGATTTCTTGGTCTTCACTTTTGGGACCAAACAATTGCTCCATCTTGGCCCACTTTGTCATTTGTGTGCCAGGCTGATTTCTGAGCACTGATTTCCAACCCTGCTTGGCCTTAGCCATCTCACGCCCACCTGGGGAAGCTGTCTCTCCCCTGGAGCTTCTCTTTCGGTATTCCACGTTGAGGCTCCTCTGGAGAACAGCGTCACCGCACCTGTGAGGGTCCCCTCCACCTGCCCCCAGCAGGTTCTGCCTGACATCAGGAAGCCCATAGAACCCAGTAGAAGACACATTTAACAAGCACTAGGCGGACCTCAATGAATGTCAGTCCAAGCAAACTGGAGTCTACCCATTTGTGATGGCCCCAAGGTCACAACCCTTCAGTCCCCAGCTCCAGTAGAGAATTGTGCTGCAGTGCTGTTGGGAGCCCTGACTCTCCACCACCCCAACCGTCTATCTGTGGTCCCTGGGAACCTGGGATCCAGGCCTCCTCTGAGCAGTGACCTTAACCAGCGGCTTGCTGTGATGCGCTGTAAGGCAGCTCTGTACTTGGGACCAGTGTGTTAGCTGTTGCTTAGTGCAATTTACATCTTTTTGGCCTTGTGCATCCAAAAAAAATTGTTAGATGAAGCAGCTAGGTAAACACATGTCAAAACAACCTCAGAAGCTGGCACTATTATTTTTGGTATTAAAAAAATCTACATTTTCTCTGTACTTTTCTTAGACAGTTTTATGTCCTATGCTAATATGGAGGATTGGTGCCTCTCAGACTTTAACGAGCATACGCATCACCAAGGAGGAATGGTAAGATGTAGATTCTGCACCTTAAACAAGCCTGTAGGTGATGTGAATGCTGCCGATCCTTGGGCTGCGCTCTGAGTAGCAAGATGGTGGGAGGTGGCATACGGAAGCCCCAGCTTATGATGGTTTGACTTGTGCAATTGTCAACTTTATGATGGTGCAAAAGCATTCTGTAGAAATATACTTTGAATTTTGATCCTTTCCCAGGCTAGCCATGTCCTATATGATAGATACCCTCTGGAGATACTGGGCTAAGCCATCTCATATGAAGCCTATTTTGTAAGAAAATGTTGACTATCTCGTGGAACTTACTGAATACTGTACAAAAGTGTTCTGAGTGCATTTGTGGTAGGAAAGGTTGAGCTGTGATGTTTAGCAGATTAGATGTACTTTCTTTTTTTCCTGAGACAGGGTCTTGCTCCCATCACCCTGTCTGGAGTACAGTGGTGTGATCACAGTTCACTGCAGCCTTGACCTCCTGGACTGTGGTGATTCTCCCACCTCAGCCTCCCAAGTAGCTGGGACTACAGGCATGCACCACCATGCCCAGTTAATTTTTTGTATTTTTAGTGGAGACGGGATTTTGTCATGTTGCCCAGCCTGGTCTCAAGCAATCTACCCACCTCGGCCTCCCAGAGTGCTGGGATTACAGGTGTGAGCCACCATGCCCACCCCACCCCACCCTTTAAAAAAAAAAAAAGAGACATAGTCTTGCTTTGTTGCCCAGACTGGAGTGCAGTGGCATTATCCTAGCTCACTGCAGCCTTGGACTCCTGCGATCAAGTGATCCTCCTGCCTTAGCCTACTGAGTCGCTGGGACTACAGGGTGTATTGATGCTGTATAGATGATGTCCCGTCTGAAGTCAGGAAGTGTCTGTGTGAGGAAGCATAGTCCTCGCGGGGCAGGCCTTTGTGGTTTCGCCAGTCTTAGGTTTGCAGACTTTCTGGACTGTTCAGAAGTCTGAATGGCCCTTTATGGGGTGGGGTCATCCTGGCCTGGGTCCCTTCAGCTTGGTTGTGTGCAGGTGGCAAGAGGATCTTTCCCCTTCACCTGCCATTTGCTTCTTTTCCAGCTTTGCATCTCAGCTCCACCTTGCAGCTGCATGACTGGAAGCTGCTTTTTATCAATGCTGGTGTTAGTGATGTGATTCTAGATTTACACTCTTAAAAAGTTTACTCCCTGCTCTGGCAGGCCCTCAGCACTGTACTTGCCAAACTGTGCCAACAGCCCCAGGGAGGTGACATCAGGCACCCCCATCCCCAACCAAAAAAATCCCCCTTGATTCGATAGATGTCGTTCATTGCTGAACAGATAACACGATGACATGTAACAAAACCACCTGGCTCACATGCACTTCATTCTCCAGCTTCCCCGCTCCACCCCCCACCCCCACCCCCCAACTCCAGCTTGCAGCGGGGCAGGGAGGCTTCAGGTTCTCAGGAGTCCCAGGAGGCAGCCAGGGCTGGGGAGGGCAAGGGGCTGGCCATTCCACACTGAGCGGAAATGTCTGAGTGAGAGATAAAGAACTCAGCAGCCAGAGCATTCAACAGTTTTATTTGCTGTTGGGGAATGAAGGGAACAGGGAGGAACGACAAGGAGGGGACGGAAGCTCCCGGCTCCGTCACGAAGGTAGGGCATGTGGTACACTGGTTTGTGTGACGTGGCCACCTCAAGCAGAGCCTGCGGCTGGTGACAACAGAAACCCTGGCTGGGAAATCTGTGATCAGAACAACAAAAAGCCAAGGAAAACAAAACGTATTTGCATTTGGTATGGATGTCCTGTTTAACAGAGGTTTTACTGCGGGGGGGGGGCAGGGAAGAAAGGAAAAGTGGTGACTTCTAAGTGTCATTGGGCTGGCCCAGGCTCGGACCCCTGGGGCGGGCACAGCAGGGACTGGGCCACACTCTCTGCTGCCCGTTTCCTCCAGAGGCAGCTGCAGCAACCTCTTTGCTTGTCTGCTTCCTGTCTCTTACCTAACTGCTCACTAGAGGAGTCCTGGCCCCCAGGCTGGCTCCGGGGAAACTGAGTCAGACAGAACCAGCTAGTGTTATCCCGAGGAGTGTGGCTGGGCGGAGCTTCCCCACAGACATCTGAGTGTGGGGAGGACTGGAGAGGCCTCAGGGCAGTCCTGAGAGGGGACAGGGCTCACCGGGGGCTGAAACTGCCCTCCCTGGTGGAGGTCAAAGGGCAACACCTCAGAGTCGGTCTGCTGCATGGCCTTCTCACTGCACAGGCTCAGGCTTCCTCCTTGCTGAAGCCCAAGGCTGTGACGTGTCTGGAATGTTCTGTGTCACAGGGGCGCCTCTGGCAGTGACTTGCGTCTCTCACCCTCCACACCTTCCTTTGCCTCCAAAAAGCTCATGTTATGGATGTGCAAAAGGAGACCTCACAATAAAATGCCTTTTCTCAGCCCCAACTCCTCCCACATAAAACCAGCAAAACTGCCCGTTCCACAAATCCGCAGGCCAGGATTGAGTTTAAAATGAAAATGCATCTTTAAAAATGGATTGCTGACTTCATGGACTCACCTCACAGATGCTAAAAACCAAGCGAATCACCCCAAATCCAAGTCAATTAGCCTGATTTTATGACACAGGAAAGGACTCAGGCTTCTCCCCGTGTCTTGGCTGGTGGCCTATGTCATCCATCGGACGTTGCCCCTCACCCCGCCCCCGGAACTTGGCAGGAAACTCAGGGCAGATGGGCAGTAGGGAGCTCTCTGGGCCATTTCCAGATACCAGAGGCCCTGCTTCTCAGAAAGGCTCTCCTGCTGCAGGCACTGACCAGAAGCTGGGTGGCTCATCAGAGATGCATGGTGACAGACCCCCTGTGAGGAAGGCCAAGGGCATTTTGTAGGTCGGGCAATGGAGGCACCTTGAATATCTTCTCAATCTGCTTTATACATAGCAAATGCCCTTAAGTAGCAGCTGATCTAGTTTTCAATCAGCTCAAGAGACCACATTCATCATATCCTCTCCCCCTCTCCCTCCTCCCGCCCCCCCCCCCCAAATCACTGTCTTAACAACAGATTCTGCCCAAGGAAATTTGTTAGCAAAATATTTAGGACTAAACTCTGTGAAATCTAAGATTCTGAAGGAGCCAAGTATTCTGTTTTGGCCCTCACCAGCTGCTGCTTGGATTTCTCCATCCTGCAGGACTGTCAAGAATCTGACAGCTCTGCTAACACAAGCTGCAGACACTAGGTTCCATCGCCCTCTCTCTAGGCTGGTGTGTGACGCTCTGAATCTGTGACCTCACTGGAATCAGCGTGTGCAAGGGAATCAGCAATGCAGGGCAAAGGTGACTGGTGAGACACACGTCTACACAAACGCATACAGGTATATAAAAAGCAACAGGAGTTTAATTCTCTTTGTACATGGCCACAGGCTCTCTTCAGTCAGGGGAACTTCAGCTGGCACCTCTCTCTTGCAGCTACGAAGCGACAGTGTAGTGACACGCCTCATACAGACCGTCCCGGTAAGCCAGGACAAGTCACCATTAGGATCCTGCACAAACAGCCTTGGGCACGTGGGAATGATAAGAGCCACCGCCTCCTTAGCTCAGCCACAGCTCCAAACGCAGTCTGTCCCAGCTGGCAAATGCCTCAAACACCAATCATGTGTCGTGCTCCTATTCTGGGTTTTTATAAAACACTTTTATATAGAGATATAGATAGCACAGTAAATGTGCTTATGATGCACTCTAACATAGAGGACAGGAAAACACACTGTGAGGCGCTGCCCCGGCCGTCTCCACAGTGGAGAAAGTGCGAGGGTTAAATACACGTGGCGGGGTGGCAGATGGCAGGAAGTTACAGAGCGCCATGCTCCACGCCCTTCCACGTGACTGACTCGTCCCACACTGAGAACTCGTCTTCTTTATCCTCTTGGTGGGTAGGAGCAGTAAGAGAAACAATGTCATTTTCTAAGGGTGGACGATGTCAAACTATCTGGTACCGAGAGAGCGACTCTTATCCAAAAATCACCTAGAAATAATCCCCGAAGGTCAGCCTGGCTCATGGCTCCAGGCTGAGGGCTGCTCTGTAAAGGGTGGGATAGGCTCTGGGGATCTAGGGCTGATGTGGTATCTCTCAGACACCTGCACATTCACACACCCGCATGCCCCAGGGGAAAGTGCACTTCCAATGGCTGATACAAAAATAGACTGGCACACTCTTCAACACAATGAGGATATCTTTTAGGAGTTTTCTCCCAACTTCTGCAGACTCTCTTCCACTCTATGCTTAAGCCATTCACACTCCAAGTTGGAACAAATCTGGAGAAGGCCCTGGACCATGCCTGCAAAGTCTGTGAATGCTGGGGAGAAAGACCGGGCTGCGGCAGCTAGGGGTTCTCGCTAGTGGACAGCAGGCAGAGCCTCTCTGTTCTCAGCACTCGCCTCCTCTTCCCTTGCTCTGAGGAGTCCATAGCTCATGGCTCCTCTTGGCTATACCCAAGACTCCCTGTAAAGTTTCTAGTACTGCTTCTCCCCAAACCATGTAGAGAGGAAGAAAAGTCTGGTATTTTGAGTTCTGTTTTTTTTCATTTCCAGTAGTAAGTGTTGCTCCAGTGAGCAGAGAAGAAATGGTCCTTGGCTCTCGTCGGGGCCGGTGCTAGGAGCTCTGGACCAGGCGTCTGTAGTGGGGCATGACTTCGTGCTCTGGCAAGTGGAGGGCAAATTCCAAGGCCACCAACACCGGGAATTCAAAGGCAATCAGTTCTCGCCTGTTCAGCCGGAACTTCTCTTCCAGTTTCTGCAACAGAAAGAAAATCAAAAGCATGTTCGTTTGAAATTAAAATTCTAGTCTTTCTGCAATTGCAGCTTCTCTATCCAGCGGCCAGTGAGTGCTCAGGAGAAATCCACTTTGGGCAAATCTCCGTGGAGGAAGAAAGGGAGGCCTGGGCTGTGCTTCCTGCCTTCAGTCCTGGTTGTGAAGGAATCCCACCTTTTCCAGGAGCCGCCTGGAACCACACATACATCTTCTGACATCATTTAATCCCCTCAGTAATATGATATGGTTGATGCTCTGTATCTCTATTTTACAGATGAGAAAATAGGCTCCAAGAAGTGAGAGAACTGAGCCAGGGTCACATGGGCAGCAAATTGCAGCACTGAGATTCCACCCTAATTGGGACTCAGACTCTACCTGCGACAACTAAATGATTCAGGTTTAAAGGGAAGACTAAAAAGAAAGTGAACCAGCAGTGGCTCATGCTGTAATCCTAGCACTTGGGGAGGCCGAGGTGGGTGGATCACTTTAGGTCAGGAGTTCAAGATCAGCCTGGGCAATATGGTGAAACCTCATCTCTACTAAAGACACAAAAATTAGCCAGGTGTGGTCGTGGGCGCCTGTAATCCCAGTTCCTTGGGAGACTGAGGCAGGAGACTCACTTGAACCTGGGAGGTGGAGGCTGCAATGAGCCAAGATAGTGCCACTGAACTCCAGCCTGTGAAACAAAGCGAGATGATGTCTGAAAAATAAATAAATAAATAAATAAAACAAAATAAAGCAAACCACCTACAACAATAAAAACCACGTGGTAAGTTCAGAAGGGAGTGTACTGATTCTACGTAGTTCAGTCCTTTCATCTTATGCACAAGGATCTAAGTCCTCGGGAAGTCCCCCACTTTCACAGTGCCACACAGCTGGTGTGTATCTAAACAGGGCTGAGCCTAGTGTCATCTTGCGAATCCACCCAACTGGAGGGGCTGTTGGCGCTGGAAAAGAGGAACCACAAGGTGGGGATGAGCAGGAAGGGCTTCATGTTTGCTCAGGCACATTCTGCCTTGGCGCAAACCCAGCTTTTATCTCCATCAAACAAATCCCACCCACAGAGCAGATGTTGACTGCTTTCAGATTATAACTGGGATGAGATCTTGAGTTAGGTTTCCTGCTACTGTAAGTGGCTGGTCAAACCATTACTGTTACATTCTCATCAACAGTATCAGCTTTTGCTGTGTGGTATACTGCTCAACTATGATTAAATGTGCATATTATTTATAATTTTGTAAGTATTTGTTGCATCTAAAGATTCATTAGTTCTTGGTCAGGCATGGTGGCTCATGCCTATAATCCCAGCACTTTGGGAGGTTGAGGTGAAAGGATATCTTAAGGCCAGGAGTTTGAGACTAGCTTGGGCAACACAGCAAGACCTGGTCTCTACAAAAATAAAAAAAATTAGCCGGACACCATGGTGCATGCCTGTAGTTCCAGCTACTTGGGAGGCAGAGGAGGGAGGATTGCTTGAGCCTGGAAGGTGGAGGCTGCAGTGAGCTATGATCGTGCCACTGCACTCCAGCCTGGGTGAGAGTGAGACCTTGTCTCAAAAAAAAAAAAAAAAATTATTCAGCAGCTATCTATATAAACCTATTGATTCTCAGCTCAGAGCTGGTGTCCAATGGTCATTTCTGGGTTCATATATTTACTGTATAAGCTAGATGATTTTTTACCATTTCTTAAAATCTGTAAAACACTGACCTAAAGAATATTCTTTTTAATTGGGGAGTACCTAGCTTAGTGCCCTTTCTGCTTTTTTGCCTTTGCCACTGAAGATGGCTAGACAGTAAGACATGTGGGGCATTGAATTAACTGTATCTTTTATTTTCTGTATTCTGACGCTTTGATATCTGGGGCCTGGCTGACTCTAGAGGGACTGCCCTTCCCAGGGTTAGCCAAATCTTCCAGTGACCCCTTTTGCTTTTCAAATGCAAACCAACCAATCCAGGGGCCACACTGCTACCATGGCCTCACACTCAGGCCACTATCAACCTGCCCTTATCACCCCAGAGCCAGGCACCAGACAACTAGGGACAGCCTCTAGGCCCCAGAGCTCACCAAAACTCTTCAAACTAGCCAATCCCAAACCCACAAACCCTGCCTTATCCATTCCTTTCTGTGAAAACCACAGTCAAGGCTCCCTCTGCCTCCTGACCCATTCCAGGGCTTCCAGGCACAGCCCCCACAGCATAGCATGCCCCTTATTATGGGCTGACTGCTGTGTCCCCCCAAATTCATATGTGGATGCTCCAATCCTCCTTGTGATGGTACTAGGAGGTGGGGCCTTTGGGAGTGATTAGGTCTAGATGAGGTTCTGGGCATGGAGTGAAGGGATTCGGAACCTTAGAAGAAACCAGAGGGCTTGCTCTTCGTCTTTCTCTCTCTCTCTCTGCAATTAAGGATCAGCAAGAAGATGCCTGTGAGCAAGGAGAGGAACCTCACCAGGACCGAAGCAACTGGTCCCTTGACCTTGGACTTTCCAGCCTCCCAAACTATGAGAAATAAATCTGTCATTTCAGCCACCCAGCCTATGATATTTTGTTATGGCAGCACCAGCCAAGATACTCCTTCTCTTGGGAACTGTAACAAACTATCTTCTCAATGGATCTGTCTTCTGATCAGCTGGCTTTACTGTACATCAAATTTTCTATTAATACACTGAATTCTAAAGCAGGCATTCACGTAGCCTCCAAGGAGATCCATGTTTCCTTGCTTTGGGAGGGCTCTCCTTTAAAAGAAAAGAGATACCACCTTGTCAAACTCAACGCCTTTCTCCAAAGAGGAGGCAGCCAAGGAAGCAGAAAGCTAAGGTCTTACTGAACCAACCTGTTTGACAGTGGAAACTCTGTGGGTCACATTGCCTATGTGGGAATCTCTTGCAGGCACAGTCACTGCTATGACTGTGGGAATGACTGCATGTTGCACGGTGTGTAAGAATGGATTTTAAGGGCCAGACCCAGTGGCCAGTGCTGAGGATCTTTGGTCTTGTCAGAGTAGATCATCCCTATGTTCTAAGATAGCCCCACTATTCACACTATGGGAGGGGCTTCATAGCCTTCACTTTTTTTTTTTTAGACAGAGTCTTGCTCTTGTTACCCAGGCTGGAGTGCAATGGCGTGATCTTGGCTCACTGCAACCTCCACCTCCCAGGTTTAAATGATTCTCCTGCCTCAGCCTCCCGAGTAACTGGGATTACAGGCACACACCACCAGGCCCAGCTAATATTTTGTAATTTTAGTAGAGACGGGGCTTCATTATGTTGGCCAGGCTGGTCTCGAACTCCTGACCTCAGGCGATCCAACCCCTCTTGGCCTCCCAAAGTGCTGGGATTACAGGTGTGAGCCACCGTGCCAGGCCCTTAGCCTTCACTTCAATTGCTCACTAAGGGCCAGAATCCTTCCAGGTGGGGTCACTGACTGAAACCTTCTGAGGGAAGAACCCAGACTAGAGCATGCGTTCCTCCAGCCTCCAGGACGAAAACCACTTACGTCAATTAAATGCTTGACTTCGTGTTTTTTGAGGTCACTTCCGATTTTGGCTGCTAACAGCACACATGCTCCAGCACACAGCTTCCGGTTCTGTTTGTTGAGTTTTCCCTTGAGGGCGAGCTTTTCAAAGTAGACGAAGGCCATGGCCACAGTGGGCTCCTCGAGGCCACAGTCCTCCTGCGCAAGCTTCCGCATCTCTCGTTTCAGGCTGGGGAAAGACAGGCAGGAAGGAACAGTCTCGTGAAAACTTAAGTTTCAGCAGACCCCAAAGAAACAGCCTACTCTATCTTGAATGCTTTTCTTTTCTCATTCCCAGAGGGTGACCTGGACTGGGATTAAGTCCCTAGGAGTGTGAAGGCTGCGTTATGCATGGGAGCAGACTTCCAGAGCAGGGCTTTGCACTCTTCTCTGTTGGTCAATTCGTACAGAATATGTTTATTTTTATTTACTTATTTATTTTTGAGATGCAGTTTCACTCTTGTTGCTCAGGCTGGAGTGCAATGGCGTGATCTTGGCTCACTGCAACCTCCGCCTCCTGGGTTCAACTGATTCTCTTGCCTCAGCCTCCCGAGTAGCTGAGATTACAGGCATGAGCCACCACGCCCAGCTAATTTTTGTATTTTTAGTAGAGATGTGGTTTCACCATGTTGGCCAGGCTGGTCTCGAACCCCTGACCTCAGATGATCCTCCCAAAGTGCTGAGCGTACAGGTGTGAGCCTCCATGCCCAGCCCCATGTTTATTTTAGTCTTGCTCCAGATCCAGCAGTATAGCTACCACCATCACTACTTCCAGGATGACAACACACAGGTGCAGCAGACCAGGTGGGGAGAGTGACAGGCCAGGGCACTAACGACCACCACGCAGGACACACAAGACCCCACTGACCACAAGGAGATGTCCAAGAGTCTCTCTAGAAACCCAGAGTAGAGCTGTCCAGTGTTAAAGAGGGGCAATAACTTGGAGAGCTGATTATAGACATAAATTAGGTACTTGGTCTAAACTCTGCCAAATACCTGCTATGTTTGTTAGCCAGAACAGAAAAGCAGTTAGGCTAAGAGCATAACAATCCACATCCTTAGAGCGGCTGCCCAGCAAATGGACAGATGTGCATATTTCATTATTCTCAATTTTAAAAAATTATTTGGCTTGGAACATGCCAGAATCAAATCAGGATTAGGATACACACTCATGTAAATGTTGGCACATATTCCAACACCATGTTGATGTGCAGTGTAGCTTCCATTACTACACACACACGCCCCCTAGACTTTTGCCAGCATGAGCATGGCATACAGACACCACAACACAAGCCCAGTAGGGCCAGTCGTCTTGACTACGTAGCCGGGGGATGTGGGTCACCACAAAGCCAATTGCAGCAGAGTGGCGGGAGACGCAGCCTGACTCTGCTTTGCCTGCTTTGGTGATGGCTTAAAGATAGGGCTTGGCTGTCACCTCTGGATGCATGACTGTGTGTAGACTTATCTCATCCCCTATGGTGCCAACTCTTTCCCTTCAGCTTTGCCTACACTTCAGAAAGCAGAGACCTGAATGTTGCCCATTTTCTCCGAGTTTTCCATAACACAAATCTGATTAACTAGCGAGACGCAGAGAACATAATATAATTCTTTCACCGAAGGAACCTCCCCTCACCCGCGTCAACCAGGAGTCAAGAGCTGTGCCTCGTGTCCTGCTGTCCTTGTCTCTCCTACCACATCATGGCACCAGAGAGCCAACATTCAAGAGTCTCCTTTTGCTGAATGTGACAATGACTCCATCACTGGAAGCATGGGAAGGACCACTGGACAGATGACAAGCTTACTATGTGTGGGAAGAGGGGTCTGGAGGGAAAGGGCGAGGGCAAGTCGAGCCTCCCATACCTCCTAATTTTGCTGAGTGTCAGCTTAATGTGAGGAAACTTCTCCTTGAAGGTCTCGTTCATGTCCTTCTTGAGATCAGAGGGCTTCACATAGTCAATCACTGTTGTCTATAGCAGACAGGAGAACACAGGTCACTCCTTAAAACAACGGTCATATGTAATCATTATGCACCACTACAACCAACTTACAATTCCCAAAGCCATGAGAAATGGGAAAACTTAGACTGGAGCTATAACAAGGGCTCGGCAGAATCCGGGAGCCTGAAGGCAGCCGTGGCCTTCTGGAGATGAGCGGAAAACAAGTCATGACTATTAGGATGAGGTGACACCTAGGAAAGCCGGCCTGGAGACCATCAGAAGTCAGGGCCTCTGCCAGTTTCCATGTGTCGGCCTGTTCACACGGTACAGGGTTTAAGCATGTGGGGCTTGGATGTGCACAGACCTGGGTTCAATCCATACTTGACCATTCACCAGTCCAGCGGCTTTGGGAATCTTAATCACCCCAAATCTCAACTCCCATGTCTGTAAACAAAAAACAGTAGCAGTGCCTACTTCACACAGCTTTCTGAGAACTGTAGGGGAAGTGCCCTGTACAATGCCTGGCATACAGCAAGTGCTCAATAAATGTTAGCTACTGTTCTTTTAAATTAGTTTAAATGGCAGTAGAACATACATCACATACAATTTACCATCTTAACTGTTCAGTGGCATTAAGAACATTCACATCGTTGTGCAGCCCTCACCATCATCCATCCACGGGATCTTTCCACCACCATCCATCCACAGGATCTTTCCACCACCATCCATCCACGGGATCTTTCCACCACCATCCACCCATGGGATCTTTCCACCACCATCCATCCATGGGATCTTTTCATCTTCCCAACTGAAACTCTCTGCCCATCAAACGCCAACTCCCCATCCACTCCCTCTAGCTCCTGGCAACCACCACTCCACTTTTTGTCTCTATAAATTTGCCTTATGTAAGTTGAATTGTCTGTTTGTCCTTTTGTCATAGGCTTATTTTATTTAGCATGGAATCTTTTTTTTTCTTTTTTTTGAGATGGAGTCTTGCTGTGTGGCCCAGTCTGGAGTACAGTGGTGCGATTTTGGCTCACTGCAACCTCCGCCTCCCGGGTTCAAGCAATTCTCCTGCCTCAGCCTCCTGAGTAGCTGGGATTATAGACCTTCACCATCACGCCCAGCTAATTTTTGTATTTTTAGTAAACATGGGGTTTCACCATGTTGGCCAGGCTGGTCTCAAACTCTTGACCTGCCTGCCTTAGCCTCCCAAAGTTCTGGGATTACAGGTGTGAGCCACTGCGCCTGGCCTAGCATGGAATCTTCAAGGTTAAATTTCACTGTAGCATGTGTCAGAATTTCCTTTAAGGTTGGACACCATTCCACCGTATGTATATAATGGTAGCCAGCAACAGTCTTTGGAAAAAATTTGTGTTTCTTCCTCCCCTCCCTATTTCTAAATTTGATAAATTGTAAGGTTCTGGTGGGGGGGGGGGG
>CAUYQU010085407.1:0-18131 GCA_963574635.1 Cheracebus regulus
TACCTATTTTAAAAGTGACCACATAACTGGAAGTAAATCACTCCCCAGCAATTGCATAGCATTTCACAGGTTTAAATAAAATATTGTTTGGCTGCTTATTTGTTATTTTCATCTCCTATTCCTTCCTGTCTCCATTGTTAAGCACAATTATTGGCATAAAAGAGGTTTTTAATACCCATTTTTAGACTGTATTCTAGCCTGGACAATAAAACAAGAATCCCAATCTCTCTCCCTCTTTCTCTTCCTCTTTCTCTCTTTCATTCTTTTTTTTCTTTCTTTTGCAGTTTCTTTCTTTCTCCTTTTCTCTCTTTTTCTAAAAAAAAAAAAAATTCACTCTTTGTAATATGCAATTACGTTAAAATGCCATAAATGAGACATAAATCTGAGCAGGGAAAATATTTCTTACTATGTTCTTTTTCATAAAAGAACATGTATACTATATGAAAATACAAAAATCACTGTTTTTCACAATATAATTATAATATTATGTTTCATCTAATTATTTGCTACCTTATAGTCTTTGTAAGTTTTGTGCTATTCTATATCAAATACTAAGCAGCAGTGTTTACATATGTGTTTCTGAACACTTAAAGAAAAATTCTATGTCCATTTTTAAATACAAGTCCCAAATAAGTTTTGCATTTCTGATATATACTGAAACAACAAAAATGAAAAAGAAATTAGAGCCATAGCCATGTAAATATCAATAAACACTTATATCCAGGATACATCAAGACCTCATACAAATCAACACAACAACAACAGCAGCAGCAGCACAACACAAGACAATGGGAAGAAAAGGATAAAAGACTTGAACAGACATTAAAGGATAAAAGTCTATCTTCAAAGAAATATAGACAAAAACCATGATGAAATAATACTATACTCTACTAGAATGAATACAGTGAAAAATACCAAAAAAAAAAAAATCCAGTGTCAAAAATTCAGATGATGTGGGGGCACCCAGAACTCTCATACATTATTGGTGAAAACTATTTTGTGAAATTGTTTGGCATTCTCTTTTAAAGCTGAACCTGTGCCTACCCTATGATCCACCAATTCCACACATAAGCATATATCCAACAACAAAAAAATATACATATTATTAGAATAGCATACTAGACTGTTTATAGTGGTACTCAGCTTATAATAACCTGAAACTGAACACTACTGAAATAACAACCAAGAGTAGAATGGATAAATTTCAGTCTAGTCACACAGTAGAATATTAAATAACAATGTGAATATATGAGCTGCAATTGCAATAGAAATACAGATAAATCTCACAGTAATAATGTTGAGTTAAAAAAATGCCTGACACAAAAGAGAACATAGTTCTGAGTCCATTTACATAGAAATTTAAAAAACAAGCACACCTCAAGACAGTAGCTACTCTTGGTAGACATGGAGAGGGGAGAGTCATGAGGAGAATTCTTGGGGTACAATTAATGTTCTTGATTTAAGTGTTGCTTATGGGTGTGCTAAGTGTGCACAAAATTAATTCACCTGTACATGCTACATTTATGAGCATAAATAATATATTTCAATGAAATGTTTGAATAATCTGGATGATGAAGCACAAAATGAATTCACCTGATGAAGTATTTTCTTCCTGATAAAAAGGATGACATGAGAAACACACTATCCCTATTAATGCTACTATTAATAGTAAAAGGCGAAATAAAACCAACAGTAATAATTTCAATTGTCATTTTTTAAAACTTTTCAATGAATATTAATATCATTTAATTATCATTTGCTCCTAAGAGTAATTTCGTAAGATTTCAAAAATAAATATATATGCTGCATGGTAATAATTATTTGAAGGTCCCTATCTTAAATGTGTTGATTAATGGATTGATATCAAGATGAAAAGAGTCTCTATTTCTAACCATAGAAATGTTATAATAAAATCGATAAGAAGTAAACTTTAATACTTGAAGCATCTTTCTAATACTTTACAATAATTGGGCTTATATTTCCATACAGTTGGAGGAAAAGATTTAAAAGGAAGCCATGAAATTTCAGTCCTATTCCATTTCCAACCCTCTATAACTTAGAAGGAAATTCACAGTTCTTGCTCATCTAGTTTTTTGAGAATAAGTTCAACTTTAAGTTTTTTTTTTTTAATATAAAAACAAACCTCATCACAGAAAAAAAAGTTAACCATAACTGAATCACTGCATTGGATGTTGTACAAGGTGTTCAATCCTTAGATGGTAGATTGAACAAATGGATTGCTTTCAACACCAAGAATCACTGATTTCTATTTTATGGGGAAAAAAAATGATAAACAAATAGAGGTTAAATGAATTCCTAAATTCCTACAGAAATTGATTCTCAGGACAAAGCTCCTTTGCATTACCTGTGCATAGAATATAATCGCAATAATTTGACCCAATGCCTCTATATCTTCTAAATTCACCAAACTTCTTCACCAAAAAAATAATTTGCAAGGAAATTACCCTACATCCTAAGGACAAGCATGCCTGTGGGCAGAACATAGTCCCACTATCCCCAATTACATGAAGAATGTCAGGCCATTTTCATATGCCAAAAAAGTAGCCAATATTATTATTCTTGATTATATTGCTTTTGATAGATATAATCCTGAATCATACAGGTTTGGAAGGTTTTACCCCAGTTATGTGATTCTAAGATTGTGTTCGACATAATAAACTAAAATTAATATATGAAAAAACAAATGAATGAAAAAAAATATTTGTATGAGAGCCCATCTCCATTTATTTTCTATTATAGAAGTGAAATATATAAGAACATCGTGCCGAAAACATCCTTGACCAAGCAGATGTACACATTAGAAGTTCGCATTATTAAAATAAATAAGCCTGGTTTTCTCTGCTATAAGATAAAAACAACTTTAGAAAAGCAGAAAAGGAAGTCTGCTTATTGAAATTCGTATCAACTTAAATCCTCAGTCCCTAAGAAATTTAGTACTGTCTTATTCGCCACAAACTGTGTAACTTAGAAATTAAAACAATAAATTGATTACTATAAGGAAAAATAGCATATTTTCAAGGGAGAATAGTTCACTCTTTCATTAGATTTTCTGCCTATTAGAATGTTATAAAACATTCTAAAATTACTAACTATGATTCAATATATGTAAATTCTGAGGCTAACTTCTCTTGGTTTGCAGTGAGTAATCAACATTTATTAAATATTCACTCGTCAAGGTTTATTTCATATAGGTAAACCTCAAGACCAATCCAGAAATAAACTCTCAAGCTTCCATCAAATAACTCAAAAGATGAGCCATGACTCTTGATGATATATTTGAGATCACTCAATATGAAAGCTAAGATAGACTTATATATTATTTAGTTCAATGCCTTCATTTATTAGATGAACAGTGTGAAGGCCCAATAGACAAAACTATGGTCACATAACTAACTAAGAAAAAGTCAGAATATAATCCTTGCCCTCTTGATACCAGTCTCAGGCTCTTCCTAATTTCCAGATATTGCCATAAAATGAGCTTCTAATTCATTACCAAAAACTAAGTGCAGCTTAAATTTGAGCATATTTCTCCAAAAGAAAATAGGACATGTTCCAAAACTCTAGTACAATAATTTTCCAATCCCATTGTGCAACTGATTTGCATTTATTAAAATCACCAAGGTGCTGTGAACCAAACAGGCCATTCTGTGCTTGGCTGGACTGACTAGTCAGTTCTACATATAAAATGAGACACACAGGGAAAGTAATGAACAAATTATCCTGGCCATTCATTAGGTGTGCAACATTTCAATTTCTGGGCCTGACTCAGATTCAAGTCTCAACAATGTAATCTATAGTAACTAGATGCTAGCATTTTTTAACCTGAAGAAAATTATTAACACCATCAAAATTAAAAGTAGCTTCGTGAATATGGACTTTATAAAGATTCTCTGCAAGAAATTTAAAATTTTCCAGGTGCCAATTAATGATGACTTAATAAAGAAGTAAATTATAATAATACAATTATATTCAAGGAGATGTATAGGTATTTTGTATTTATAAACAGTACTCATTTATGAAATAGATATGAAGTAAATAAATTTAAGTATGAAATCATCTTATTATCAGCTTGGTCAAGGCAATATATTCTGAGCAATTTATCTATTTAAACAAATCCCAAAGAATAGCCAATTGCTTCTTTCTCCCTAGAATCAGACTGGGGTGGTCTCTAACTCTAAAAATCTATAATTTAATTTATCCAAATATTGTGGCTATCTTGTATACTGTTCTAAATTATAGAATGTATTTTTTAATATATGCAAATGACAGCATCTTGGAAGGTAACAGCAGAGGAAAGGAGAAATTTTACGGGGAAGAGGAAAGAGTTGGTGAAAGTGAAATTGCTTTAACAAAATAATGATCTCAATACCTCCTACTCAAAGTGTGGTCTGAAGGACAGTATCATTAGCATCACTTAAAGCTTGTGAGAAATTTAGAATTTCAAGAAACCCCTCACCCCAACGTACTGGTGCAAACTTTGTATTGTAACCCAATCCCCAACGTGATTCTAATGTACATTAAAGTGTGAAAGTCTTGTTGTTATTAACAGATTCTTATATTGCTGCAATTTAGAATATCTTTTAAGAATTATAAAGACATTTTTGTGTCTCTCATATCTGAAATAAGTATTAAAGGCAAATATATTGATATCATGGCACTGCTCTTGAAGGATGAACATCCAGATGAATTATTTTGTATCTTTTCATTGGAAATAAAAAGCCTGGGGGGAAAAATAGAATCAGAGAGCTCTGATCAGTGTGTAGATGTGTCAAATATCTATTTAATATGTACCCCAGCAGAGAGTCCAGACTTTAAATCACTGGAAGTAATCTCGGAATTTTTATTCTCAACATGTTTCACCTTTAAGCAATATTACAGTAAAATTCTCCATGGGTTTGTAAACTTAGTGGCACTCTTTTGGAGAAATGTAAAGGGTGTATAACTCCTGGTATAGTCTAACAAGTCATCATCATTAGTGAATATACTTAACAAGTTTCATGCAACTGCATTTATGGTTCTCTCTAGAAATGTCTTTGTTCATACACTGCTGCAACTGAATACTATCATGCATTCTGGATGTAACCTGATTCAATGAAAACTAATGGGCCTGGGCTGTCAGATTTCCACTTATTATAGTTATTTGAACTTGGAACATTTTAAAATTAGTAACACTTAGAAATGCAGGATTCTAAAATATACTGCTAACTCAAAGTCTCCTATGTTTTAAAACAAACAATGGCAGTTTTTTTAAAAAAAGAAAAAACTAATAATATTATCTTGATATCCCCAGCATCTTAAGTAGAGGAGAGGGTAATACATTTGTGATAAATACAATGAGGAATTATGCTGGATGGGAAGAAATGTACTTTTGTAACTCCATTCTTCTGCTTCATAGAAGGCTTGACCAAGGTTTTTTGTTTTTGTTTTTTTTTTTTTCAGAGGGAATGCTAACCTATTATTAAAGAAATGCAAAGAAGTAGGTCAGTATACACTAAAATCAGTAAGAAATAGGAACACGTGAATTGTTGAATACCATTCTTTAACTAGAACTAAAAAGGAAGGAATACTGAAAACCTATAGCATATGTTTGATTATAACACAGAAAAAGCAATGAATCCAAAGGTAACACATGTAAATCCCCTAATACTAAAATTATCACTGAGAAGGAGGTTATTGTTCATTTTACAATTATATATTAGATGCCCATTGGGAAGCACTACTCTAGATATTATAAATACAACAGCAAATAAGATTCTCAAAGACTCTACTCGCATCAAACCAGTGATGAAGAGATCATCCTAAGTGAGTAAAGTGTAAGTGAGTTATTTGTGGTACTGAGCAAGCAAATCCAGAAGGCAGTGAGAGTGGCAGTAACCAGAAAAGGGAAGTTGATTTAGATTATTGAGAAAGCTTTATGAGACAATGACAATTAAACTGAGACCTGAATGCTGAGGAACCACTTGTGGGAAGATCTGAACAAAGAATAGAAAGAATAGAAAAAAATCCAGTGAGCATTAAGCATGGTGACCTGGTGCAACATGGGAATACAATGAAATCAGAGCTGTGGGATGCGGCTATGTCATGTAAGTCCTAAATTTTGGTCAAACTTTTTGATCTTATTCCATGCACAACTGGAAGCTTACTAGAGTTTTGTAGTTTGAGGAGTGACATGGTTTGATTTACATCAAAAAGATAAGTCGGGCTGTTGTGTGGAATATAAACTCTGGGTGGGCATGGAAGTGATAGCAGTGAGTCATACACACCTGGGTTCAAATCCCACTCATATTGTGAGCACTTGGGTAAATAATCACTGTAAAATCTCAGTTTTCTTATCAGTTAACGAAGACAATAATACTGGGATCTATTTTATAGGGTAGTTGTAAGGATTAAACAATGTATATATAATAAGTTTTTTAAAGACTGTCAATCCATGAGATATATTTGTGGGACATAAATAGAATATATATAATATTTCTTCATCTACTGCTTTTAAACATTAATTTACCTCTTTTCCCCATCTCTTAATATCTTGGGTAGCATCATTGAACTTGTGGTCACTTTTGGTTATTAAAAGTTTGGGGTAATTTATAAGTTAGTCATGTCATAATTTTGAGTTGAAGTGGTGGAAGAAGATATATATTATCTAGGTACCTCAAGACCTGTCCCTTCCAGTTTATTGGGATGGAGTTGATGGGGGGAGAGAAGAGAAAAAAGCAGTGGTTATTCAGGTAGTCCTTTTCTGTGGGCTTTACCTGCTCCTCTGGTTCACCCTGACTGACTTCTGATACCTGTCATGCGGTAGACTCATGAGTGCTCCGTGTGACCTCCCAACAGCAGTCAACAACATGAGAAGGAGAAATTCATCTGGCTCATCCCCCAGCTCATCTCCTAGCTCTAACCTTCGCATAATGCCCCACAGCATCTGACTATTATAATCCCCTGGCTCAGCAAGTGGACTTCTTGTGAGTAATATTTGCTAGCTGGCTTAAGCCAAAGCCTCAAAGGAATACCTTCTTTACTCATGCCTATGGGCATTCTGGCTCCACCAAATGTTGAGAGTATAGATTAAATTCTTCTTGTCCCCTCTTTCTACGCTGCCAGTCCTCTTTCCTCCTCACAAAGGTATGGGGCAGGCCAGCAAGTCTGATGCATACAAATGGGAATGCAGAACACCAGCTTTCATTTTTTGCAGGCATACACAAGCTCTGCATGTGATTCTATGATAGTTCTTTCCCTCAATTACTTTGGGTTAAAAAAAAAAAACTCTTTATTAACAATATGTTTTCACAGGGCCTATGCCTTAAAGACTATTTGCTTATCTCCCTCACTTCTTAGGTAGATAAGGAAGGTGGGAAATGGGGAGTTAGAAGTAGTTGAAGGGTCAGTGTTTCTGTCCTCTAGTAAATGCTGAGGACGGTAACTGGCCACTTTGGGGAGGTTCCATTTACAACAAAGGCTACTTAAATTCTTTTCTTTCAGAAGGTTCTAATCAAAATTTTATGAGAAAAATTTCCATTCAACATATGGTGGACAATCAATGTTAGATGTTATAATCATTATTATTAAAGTAACCACTACATTTAAAAACACTACCCAGCAGTTTTAAAAAATCAGTTTTTTTAACCAAATGTTTTATTAACCAGAAAATCATGACATCCAATACCCTAATTCTAGGAGCACTTGGTTAATTAAAGTTCATGACATAAGAATGACATGGAAGTATTATAAATAGAAAAAAGAAAGAAAAAAGTACATGTGTCTATTGATAATTTATTCTTTTAAACGAGTTTGTGCCTGAATGACTTGACAAACAATTTTATAAAATGTTGGTTAATTTATTTTTTTTCTAACTTTGCTCAGAGAAATGCCTCAGGCTAAGAATTATGAGAGTGGAACACTGGTTTCTTTTTGGACACTTTTCAGTTCTGCCCTTGACCACCATACTGAGCCTCACTGGGCCTCATTTTCCTTTTTGGCAAAGTGACACAGTCAGACTAAGTGATCTCCAGCGTTTCTTTGAATTCTAAAACTCTTTGGTTCTATAACATTCTTGATTTATTGAGCCACTGTTTCACTGATTCATTCAATAAACACTTATTAAGCCCAACTCTGTGCCAAACTCAATTGCTTTCCTGCTGTCAAAGTCAGGCAACACGCTAGAGTTAAAATGTCTTTAAAGATTTCTCATGCCTGCTGCTTTTAAAAGGAACTTCCCATAGCAACCCCTACCTCTTTATGCGTCTAGAGCTAGCTCTCCTCTTATTCTGTGAGGACTTACAAATTCAGAAAGACAACGGAATATGGAAAAGCAATTCACATCCTACTAGATGTAAATTTCCTATTCCTAATCACCTTTCTTTCACAGCCCAGAAAAGAACGCCTTCAACAGATTTGCTAGAGTGTTACAGCTTGTTTTTATTTGTCCCCAAATTTAAAGTACTTCTTCATATAAATGCATATATATGCATAGAAAAATAAAATATTTTAAGAGAAAGCTAATATTACATACTGTAAGTCTAATTTGAGATTATACATATTTCTCCAATAAAACTGTAGAAAGATAGTCAATACTGACTAGTGTTTTCCTAGGGATACAGTCCATAATTTGAAATTAGAAGCCCTAAGTTCACTTCCTCACTTTATGGTTGGTGCTATGTGTCCAAGAGCAGTAAATATAGCTAAGTCTGACTTTCCTTCAACATAATGAACATAGATACTCTGTTATGCTGCATTTTCAGAATTTTTTTATATTAGGGTCTCTAATATAAAGATGGGAACTATTGTTATTAATTATATTCTTCGTCTTCCATAATCTCCCTTTATCCCATCTATCATAGCTGTATTGAAAACATAATTAATCAACATTCTCTAGCTCAGCATTTTTCATTCCATATTCCTTATCTGATTTGAGTACTGTTTTCTCAGTTATCTAAAGGGTAGTATAAAACCAGCACCATTCTAGACTCATAGGAGAGAAGCCAGTTCATTATATAAGATGGATTCCTTAGGGTTTTTTTCCTGTCCCAAGTTCAACAGAGTTCCATATTCAGTGCAAACACACAGAATTTATGAGAAAGACTTGAGGTAACTCACAGAATAGAAGGAATTGCTAAACCACCCATTCTTGGAGAGGAAGATACTCCGGGTAAACTCAACCTCTTGAACTCACAGTTCCTGGTCTCATCTAGGCTTGTACCACTCATACAATTCAGCTCCAGTGAACTCGAAGTAATTCTTTTCAAGTACTGAATTCCCCAAATCAGAAAACTTGGATAGCTCCACTTGTGTTACAAGCCAATTTCCAGATCAGTCATTGTGTATGAAATAGGGAGGAGGGGACAAGATTATAAAGCAGGAACATGCAGGGGAATGGTTGTGAGAAGAAGGCCTAATTATTCATTGGCACCTGGCAGGTTAACAAGTTAGTATTTAGACCTAGAATTTAAAAAAAAACTCTTCCTAGGACGATGAAATTATTACCATGTCTTTTTCAGTTTTACTTTTGACATAAATTTAGATCTTAGGATACGAGGTAAATAATCCATTTCAGAGAATTGTGACAAGCTTTAAATTGTGAATCTTTGTCAGAGATCTAAGCAAAACACAGAATTATAACTTTATAGTTAGAAGAAGGAGATCCATAAAGTTTATGAGATTTTCTCTGGTGCACAGGTAAAGTTGGTATGAGACACTTGGTCTCTAGATCAGTTGACTCAAAACAGAGATGATCATCAGAATCACCTGGAAAACAATCTACAGGGGCATATTTCCAGCACTCCTACCCACAGTTCTGCTTTAATAATATTGGGGTGGATCTCTTGCTAACATATTATTATTTTTTAGTTTCTAGTTATTTCCAGTGACCAGTTTAGCTTACAATTCAATGTTTCGGAGTTTTTATTTTTGATTTTTAGCAAAGTAATGGGTCTTCTCTCATTTTATTCTCCACGGAAAGAACTCACATCCCAACAAATAGCACAAAATACACAATAAAATAGACAAACTGTAACAGAAGCAATCAAAAAGCAGAGCACATTCTCACTGTTTAGTTTGGAAGCAATTTCATTGGTTAGAGAACATTCTGGCCAAACTGAATAATATCACCTCTTGAATATGTAGCTATAATTCACAATACATCCATTCACTTCGCAGAGTGAGGGTTCTCTGGTCTCATGGATAGGACACATTCCACATTCACAGGCTGTAATTGCTTTTTTGTTGTTGTTTTCTTTTCTGCTTGTGGGTAAATCAAATCCATATTAAAACAAATTATTTTTCCTTTTAAAAATCATTTTCTTTGACAGTATATGGAAAGAATATTTGATATATTTTGTACCCCATTTGCCTTCTCCTCCATTCCGCATACTATACTCCTTCACTACCAACAATTCACAAAACTGTACAAGGTAAAGAGGTCTTCTATTCAAGGGCTTTCACAAATTTCTTCCCATTTACCCAGGACACACAGACAATACCTAAGCTTTCTACCCTCAATACACACTTCTACTTTTGATAGAAATAGAAATTCTTCTAAATTGATTTCACAATCCACTAATGTCACCACCCAAACTTTGGAAAACACAAATGTTATTCAACCTTTCTATTTTATGCATAAGAAAATGAAGGTCCAGAGAAGTTAACAGACTTGGCAAAAAACACTCAGTTTATGAATGCCTTGGACTAGAATTTGGATTTATGACCCTAAATCCTATGCCCTATCATACGTTTATGCATTTATTTATATTTATTTATTTATTTTTAAGGCAGAGTCTTGCTCTATTATCCAGGCTGGAGTGCAGTGGCATGATCTCAGCTCACTGCAACCTCCACCTCCTGGGTTCAAGAGATTCTCCTGCCTCAGCCTCCCGAGTAGCTGGGATACAGATGCCCACCAACACGCTCGACTAATTTTTGTATTTTTAGTAGAGACAGGGTCTCACCATGTTGGCCAGGCTGTTCTCAAACTCCTGACCTCAAGTGATCTGCCCGCCTTAGCCTCCAAACGTGCTGAGATTACAGCCACCGTGCCCAGACACTTCTCTGCATTTCTAATGCTATTTTGGATAGGTTAAAATGGACATCTTCACAGTTTCAGGATGGAAATATTCATTCTGTAAAATACATAACAGTCTATTTTCTCATCATGACATTCCATCCTAATTTGATCTCTTTCCTAGATACCTAATTTTATAACTTCTAGAGAAAATATATAAAATTATAGCTTCATAAATTCTATATAAAAAGACAATATTACTATTATTTTTCTCATTTACAATATCAGTGTGAAGTAATCATCCCAATTACCTCATCATATTTGCATTATTATGTTAAGCTTCTCATCATCAAAATTTGTTTTTTGCAGTCTCTTTTTATATATTATTATTATAAGTGTTTGACTCAAATATTCAAATATTCCTACTTAAAGACACATAATAGATTTTATTTTGATAGTATTGCCCACAGTAGGAATAGACTCTATCATTTTGTAATAAAATTTATATTAAATACATGTCACAATCTTGACAAGAAGTTAATTATTAGCAAATGCTAACAATTACCAGGTCTATCAGGCTAAGGTAATGTGATAAAATACCCAGTATTCATAAGGGTTGCCAAATTAACATCAAAACAATACCAACTAAAGAGCATTAAAAAATAGTAATGCCTTGGTCCCAGACCCCACCTCAATGTTCTCTTTTAATTGTCACCATATTACTTGGGCACTGGGATTTTCAGAAGCTTCTCAGGTGATTCTAATATGTGGAAATGGTAAAAACTCCGAGTTTAGAGAGATACGACCTAGGCATTCAATGTGGAATATCTGTGGCTCTATAACTGCATAAAATTAGTGTAATAATATCACAAAACCTTATGGTTCTTTAAGCTAAAATTATACTTTAGATATGATGTATATATAATTTTACCTTAAATTTGCATATTGCTTTTGTAACTTATCAGGAGACTGACATATTTTCTCTTATAAAGGAGAAACACTTAAATGCATTTCCTTCTCTGCTTTCCCAATTAATATATGCTTAGACGTTATATTATCAGACTGACCTTTGCAAGCATCTGATTTTAAGTCACAGTTTTTCTTGTAAGGGCCAATATTTACATAAAACCACAAGAATGAATACTCAATCCCACATGAATGAATATCTATGCTGATATTACATACCGCCTTTCCAAAAGAAATGTCATCTGAGAGTAATACAGGATTGTATCTTGCTACTGACTTAGACAATCACATTTCCCCAAATACAGAGAAATCTCTAATTAGCTAAATTCAATTGTTTTCCAGTTTTTCTAAATTTAAAATTGTAGCCAATCTTTAAAACTCACTATCCAAATATATACGCTTTAAGTATTTCTAGTGAAACCTTATGTAAACACTCAAAGAAGGCAACAGTTGATACTATGTTCTAAAGAGACGGTCACGGAAGAAAGTCCTGGGATAAAATAAACAGATAAAGAAAGACACAGAGCAAAAGCTAGTCCTGAAACAATTTATGAGAAGAGTAGACACCCCATCCATCAGTAACTTTTTGGATAGGCTCATCTTTCTATAACAAGTTGACACATCTGTACGCTGCAGGCTGAAATTTTAAGTGTCTAAGCTGCTTTTCCTTCTTCTAATAGACAAATGCACAAAGAAATGGTTTTTGCTTCCCTTGCTGCTTTGCCTTAATACACAATTGGCTCAGGATTTTAAACACGCCAAATGTTGACTAAAACTCTCTTCACAAAGCCTTTAATATATTTTGCTTGCGTTTTCTTTACATGTATTTCAATTTGATGACAAAGAGTTTCTTCCTTATTTCCCTCATTTGCTGTTGTATGTTGGACTAATTAAAAAGCAGGCTCTTTGGAAGCTGGAATGAGAGAAAATGGAAGAGTGGGCAGGTAGGTCAAGATTGAATATCCCTGGCTCTGGCAATACGTACGATTCTCTTCAGTGAAACAAATCCTTCATTCTCCATCCAGCTCAGATTCAAGCAAGGCATAGAAGAAGCCCTTCCGCCTTTCCTAACTCAGGTCAGAGTTCTTTTTATATTTGGCATACAACCCAGAGACATCAGAATTCTGTACAAGATGGAAAGTTTTATGCTTCCCAGCAATTCCACTGCATTCTGTGGCATCTTGGTGCTGTGGGCAGCCTTAACAGATTTGAGGCATCTCTTAGGGCAAGGTGGTTTGAAAGTTTTGAAGTTTTCTTGGCAACTGGGAAGAATAATTTAACTTGTCTTGGAATAAGATCATATTCAGCAGAAAAGGTCTGCTGTGCTCAAGGTCATGAATCTTGGCTCTGTGAATATTCAGTTATTCAGCAGAATAGCCACTCCGAGCCTCCAAAGCACTTTTGAATGCTGGTGTAGGTGTTGCCTGTAGAGAGCTCCCTGACAGCCACTCAGATCTTGCCCCTGCATTTACCCTTCTTGATGCTGTTGCTTCTGCTTTCTGAAAAAAACACACTCTCTTATACTTATGTATATGTATGCAATCCCACAGATTTCCCTGAATCAAGATCTGTATGTGGACATACAATGGAAAGAATAGTCTCGAGGGAAAATACATATTTTTAACTGTTATATTTCACTTGAAAATTGTAAGAACTATTTTATAAATGTATTGCTTGCAAAGTAAGTCATGGAAGCCCTGAAAAATTAATTCATTCACTAATCAAAGAAACAGATATTAAAGGCCTACTATGCATGAGGCACCCTGCTAATTGCTTTGGAGAAGACAAAGGTGAATTAGACAGGGATCCAGTTTACAAGATATTTACAATGCGAAGGGGGGAGACAAGACATATAAAAGGGTATGGAACTTAAAAAGAAGAAAAAAATATTTCCGAAGTATTGAAATACATTTCATTACAAGGCAAAACTTAGATAACATCCTGAAAGAGTACAGATTTAAAATTTAGGACATTTGAGGAAAAGATCCTCCAAAGTAGGATATAAAAATGAGTGAAGGTTTTGATGTGAGAAATAAAATTATTAATGAAATTTGACTAGAACTAAGGTGGCATCATGAAGAATAATGGCAAATGAAGTTAATAAATTTGTTTCAGGCCAGCTTATAAAAGGCCTGGGAAAAAGGAAAAGGAATTCCTTATAGTTTTATTAGAATATCCATCTGAAAGTGAGTGCTAAGTTATTGACTGGCATGGATTTAGGGACAACTGCATGTCATCTTTTTCTCTTATTAGTATTATTATTTTGAACAATTCAATATTCCATAATGGAAGTTAATCATTTCAATGCAGAAATATGCAGAGTTAAGCATTTTGGAAGCACTATTCAGATTCAGTATAGACGTGGAAAAGGGGATGGGAATGGTCTATCACTAGGCATCTTTATTTTTCCTCTCTATCAAATAGACCAATACGTGGGGGTGGAGATGGGGTGGGGTAAAAGGCTTCCTCTAAAAAGGGTTTGTTTTACTCTACCTGTCAAAGAGTATATTGGTCTATTCAAGGAAATGAAACTAAGTTCTATTCCATTTAACTTATGAGATATATTCCAATAAATTGCATCAAACATGATCTTAAAATATTATAAAGAGGTCTCAGATTCTCTAAAACTACTATATTGAATACATGAGAAGTAAAAGTTCAAGATATACTTTAAAATATATCCTATGTAACTGCCAACTTTTCTTTACAGAATAAATTTAACTGCAAATGCATACAGTGCCTAAATATATTTTTATCTTGATTTTGTTCCTTGTGTTGTCTTTAACAGCCCAGACTCCAGAATCACAGGAGACAAACTGCCACTCCATTCCTTATTATCACTGTTTGTGGGGCAGGCTATTTAAATATTCTAATCCTTCATTTTCTCCTCAATAAAATGTGAAAAAAGTAACGTTTACTCAGAGAGTAATGAGCTGACGCTTATAAAATTATTAGCATGGAGCCTGGCCTCAGATACAATTCATTTCCATATACAATTTTTATGTGTTTGTTCTTTAAAGTTATAAATTGGTTCTATCAGACTTTTTACTTCATGGTAAGATGCTTTTATTTTTAATTAAGAAAAAATTCTTGACTCCAAAATTTATAAAGATGTCTTTCTCTGTTTTCTTCTAATATTTCTATAATTTTGCAATGCATTAATGTTTATTTATATGAATATGAATGGTATGATACTGGAACCTAATTTTACATTTCCACATATAAAATAAGTTCTTCCAATACTATTAAGTATTAAATCATTTATGTAATTATTAAATATCATATCTAACAGATACAAACCTTTATGTACTTAAATCGATTTCTTGACTCCCTATTCTCTAAACACCTTTTGTCTCGTTCTGTGCCAGACTAGACTGTTTTAGTTATAGTTGTTTTGTAGTACCTTTTGTATCATGTTGGTAACTTCCCTAAACTGCTACTTTCTCAAAAAAATTAGTCTTTTATAAAAATTTATGCTTGCATATCAGTTACACAATTTGTCAAGTCCCTAGCCCACTCCCCAATTGAGGCTGTGAACTGAATTTCCCTAAATCTATAACTTATTTTAAAATATGAATCATCCTATTCAGAGGCACATAGTTATTCTTCCCACTTATTTTGGTTCTGCTTTGTACTCTTCCCTAAAGTGTTATTATTTTATTTATGTAAAACTTACATAAAACCAGTATTTTTTAATGTTCAGGTAAGATTTTTATATTCCTAGAATCTTCATGGGGGAAAAAAAAGACTTAATGATTTAAACATCTATATTAACTTGAAATATGTAATTATTTGAGAGAAAATCTAGTCAATAACTTTTGCCTTCCTTTTCAAGACTTCTATCCTGATTATGTTCAATAATTAAATTGGAAAGAAAAATATCTATTCCTTTTTTTATTACAATACTTTAAGTTCTGGGGTAAAATATTCATTCTTTATAGTATTTTTGCTGATCTGAAAAAGATAGCTTTTTTCCACCAGAGTATATTCATATTAATAGAGGTCAAGCTATACTATTTTCAAATTATATTTATGGCAAGAAATGATTCCTATAAATTTCAGAGAACACGATCAAAAGCAAAAGAAATAAATAAAAAAATTAACTGGGAACAAACAAGTGATGCCTGGATAGTTTATCTCCACGACCCTGCTGTCAGAAACTAAAGAATAAACATCCTGTTGGATGGCTATGGAATGAAATAAAATTCTCTATTACCAGCTCACCAGAACTTTTTTCCTCCAAGTTTAATCTCTTTAGTTTGTCCTCCAGATTAAAGAAAAATTTTTCACTATTACTCACCAATAACTAAGTAAATAAAAATTCTGCAAATTCAGCCATTTCAGTATGACAGAGTATCTACAGGTATACATATTAATATTTATATATATGATTATAAATAAATAAATCAATTGTACATAGGCATATAAAAGAAATATACACATAAATATATATTTTTTTCTATATTTTTCTATAAGCTGCATTAAAAGTTTCTCTAAATCTTCATTTCTAAAAGAAAATAAATATATGTATATACATATACATATATTTCTTTTATATGTATATTTCTTTAATGTATATTTCTCTTATATATATTCCTTCTTCAAAGCATGCCTACATAAATTTCTTGAATTTTGATATTCTGGTTCTTCTCAGTTTGGTCTTGCATATCATAGTGCATTTATAAAATTCAGAAAGCCATCTAAAGAATTTCAAACTTTCTGAATAAAAATGTCTTTTTCCACTGGCCAAGTGTCACCTCAGTCACTAAACAAACTGACCAATTCCAGAGTATTTTCTGCTTCTACCTGTTACTGACGCAGCATCTGGCTGGAACAGTGTGTGTGGCTGGGAGCAGTAAAGCTCAGGATCGCTTCACTGACTGATTTTGATGTTGAAAATAACATGTGAAATTCAAATGTGTTCAAAATGTGACTCAAAATTGATATCCAAAGACACATCCCAGAAATCAGTGTTTTTCTATAAGCTGCATTAAAAGTTTCTCCAAATCTTCATTTCTAAGAGAAAGTAAGTAAGAATATATAAAAAATAAGAGTGCCACCTCTAGAATTAATAGCACCTGCAGCTGTCTACCTCTTTACCTGGCTTTATTTTTCTTTCTATATAACAACCATCATCACATAAACTATAACATACTTATTTATGTCTACATCTCCCATGAAAATGTGAGCTCCATGAGGGCAGGGGACTTTTGCTGTTATGGTAGTTGTTATGGTGACTGTTTTTTTACACTGGATTCCAGGGACTGCGACAGTGCCTGTCCTATACTAACCATTCAATAGATATCCGTTGAATTATTCATAATTACTTAATTCAAAATTTTAACATGAGCACAAGAACTAAGATCCAACCAAATAAGCTTTTTCAAAATATAAATGAATTTTTCTATTATTATTATCTACTACCCTTTAAAACTTTACTGTGCTTAAAAGTAAAATTCCAATTTGATTATGGAGCTCAAAGAAAGCTATTGCCTGAATGTAAGATCAAGAATAGCTTTTGTTTACATGATTCCCAGTCTAAGGAGAGACAGAGATTTAGTATACTAAATCATACGTTAAACAAATCATTCCATTACATTTGTTCAAAGTGCTAGATAGGAAGGAAACTGAAATGTGCCTTGAGGGTAGATACTCAACTGGCATGCTGGAAGAGCTTCCCTAGAAAGGGAAGGTTTGGTTCTAGGACTTGAAGAAATAAGAACTAAGTCAGGTGGAAAAGGCAGGGAACAGTCCAGGCATCCACAAAGATATACACAGAGGCTGAGTCCAGAAAGATGTTGACAAATTCTAGAAATTGTAAGACAGGCAGAGAGATCCAAGATGGCCATGTAGCAGCAGCTCAGGATTGTAGCTCCAAGTGAAAGCGCAGAGAGCAAGTGGATGCCTCAATTGCAGACGAATTTTTGATGCCCACAGACTGGGAGATTCCTGGCGAAGGAGCCACACGGGTCGCCAGCGCGACTCTTTTGGCCGGCGCAGCGCTTCTCGGTGTGGAGTGTATGGGACTGGGTGCCCTTTTAGTCGGGCTCAGCCGGTCCCATCCCCACAAGGAGAACAGCAATTGGAAGCACTGAGGACTGAGAGCAAGCACAGCTGAACCCGGGAAGGCCCAGCTCTGTGGGGAAGGGGC